>JAKWBJ010000216.1:2195000-2330000 GCA_023159175.1 Wohlfahrtia magnifica | reverse complement strand
ATTCGGGGGTATGAAATCTCTCCCGTAGTGCCCTCAAAATGTCCCTCCACTGTAGGCTGTTGAAAGCATTCCGTACATCCAAGGTCGCTAAGACCGTTATACGCTTTGGATAGTAGCGTCTCCGTTGTGCACGCTCGACAGACTCCACCACATCTGCTATAGCACCCACAGTCGACCTCTGAGGTCGAAAACCGTATTGCCTCTCCGATAGCCCTCCAGCCAATTCGACGGATTCCGCCAGTCTGCGCTGCAGTAGCCTCTCCAAAAGTTTTCCGGCGCAGTCCAGCATACAAAGAGGTCTGTATGCTGACGGGCTAGTCTGATCTGATCCCTTGCCAATCAATGTAAGCTTCTGTACCTTCCATCGTCTCGGGAAGATGGCCTGAGCAATACATGCATTATAAACCCCGAGTAGTGCGTCCGGTCGGTTTTCAGCCAACAACCTGAGTACCTCAGCGGGTATTCCGTCCGGGCCAGGGGCTTTGTTGATCCTAAGACCCCTCGCCGCTGTTTTCAGCTCCTCTTCAGTAAAAGGCGGAGGTATCTCAGCAGCCCAGGATTCCAATTCCCCACTCAGTGGGGGGTGGACAGGAAACAAGCCTCTCACTATACCATCGATGATCCCGCTATCCAAGTGAGGGGTAGAAGTATTCGCCCCCAGCTTACGTCGTACGATCCTATACCCAAGTCCCCAAGGGTTGCTGTTCAGATCGCTCCTTAGCTCCTCCCATTTCGTCCTCTTGCTCGCGACGATTGCCCGTTTCAAAGCCGCCCGGGATTGCCGAAAGTCTTCGGCCTCCCGTAGTGCGTCTCCCCTGCGTCTCGCCCTTGTGTACCTTCTCCTGTTGCAGAGGCAGGCTCCCCTGAGTTCAGCAATCTCATGTGTCCACCAATACGCCGGCCGTCTCCTCGAGTTCAGCCTCACACGAGGCATCGAAGCGCCGCAGCCATGACTAATACGTTCCATCATGGCATTTGCCAATGAGTCCGCGTCATCCCCGTAGTCCGAAGATAAGTAACTATCAAAAGTCGCCAAAAAGACCGCTGGGTCTAGCCTACTCGCGTTCCATCTTCGAGTTCCGCTCCTTCTACGCACAGGCGGTACATCGTTTCCCCCCGTGATCCGGAATGTGATGTACTGGTGATCACTGCCCGTATAGTTTTCCAAGACTCTCCATTCAGTCATTGAACCGGACAATCTATCGGTCACCAAGGTGATATCCGGCGTGGTATACTCACATCCCGGTCTCCTGAAGGTTGGAGTATTACCGTCGTTCGCTATCATCAGACCCAACCTTGCAGCCATGTCCAGGATACATCTTCCCCGTGTGTTCGTCGTCAGGTCACCCCACTCGACTGCCTTGGCATTGAAGTCTCCGGCTATTATGAATGGTCCTCCTGTCTCGCGGATCGTGTCCTCAATAAGGTCCAGCTTCATCATAAATTGATCCATACTGTCACTGGGAGTGAGGTAGCAGCTCATCAGTGTGAATTGTCCAGTTCGGATGTACGTGTAGCCACATCCGGCCCCGTGACGAGCAACCGTTAGTCCCATGCTGTCAGGCACCCAAATTGCAGCCGTCTCGGTCTCGTCTTCGAACCATAACCCTCGGGAGATTCGTCCATACTGCTCGCTGATGACGACCACATCCACCCTTTCCTCGACTGCTATCTGCCCAAGTAGGGCATCTGCCGTCCGGCTCCTATGCATATTCGCCTGAAGCACTCTCATAATTTACCGACTAGTGGGCATCTGCGCGAACCTGGCAGGTGATCGGTTCGGTCCCGTTTCGCATCAGCACAAAGTACGCATCTTGCGGTCGCTCTGCAGTTGCTCATCCTGTGTCCAGTTACACCGCATCTAATGCACACGTCTCCTCTATCCGGACCCGAACATTTCGCTCGTGAATGTCCAGTCCCAAGGCAACGGTAGCACCTCCGGATGTCCTCGCACGGTCGTATTCTGGACCGGATCCATCCTACTCTCACGTCTCCGATTTGCACGAGCTTAGTGGCACTCTCCGCCGTTAATGTGACGAAAGCCCGTACCTGCTCTCTTGAATTTGGCGCTGTGATCCTCGTCCGGATTGGCTCCCCTTGGTCTGTAAGTAACTTCCGAATTGCAGCCTCCACCTCTTCCGCAACAGTCAAGGAATCAAGGTCGCGTATCTCCACCGTAGCACTTGGCCTTAGTTCCGTAACGTGAGCTGTTTCCCGGACAGTACTCCTAAGCTGTTGGACAAACTCCTGTCCGACTTTCTCTCCTTTGCCGAACTCCATGAGAATAGCGCCAGTCATCGTCTTTCTGACCGACCTTATCTTCGTGGAGTTATTCGCCATCATCTTGCTGCGGATATCTTTCAGTACTTCCGAATAGCTTTTGCCCGCTGCAGGCCTGATCATCACCGCCTCCGGCTTTGTACGCCCGGGTCTCGGTCTATTCGCCTTGCTTAGTTTGGCCGGTTCCTTTCGTGTTTCTCGTTTCCTGCCCTTTCCGGTAACCGTTTGCCAGCCGTCCATTCTCTCCTTGGGAATCTCGTTCTCGCCCACATTGGGCCCTTTCGCCCTCACCTTCTTGCCGTTTTCGGCCTGGACCGGGCTGGTTGCAGCCCTCTTTGCATTTGCCGATTTAGGGGTGTGGGCATCCACCGACGGGTTGATAGCAATCCTTCTACAAATGTTTGAGGCCGTCCTCTCTTCCTCTGCTGCTTTCCAAGTGCGTCTGTAATTGGATATAACATCCAGCAACTCAGATATTCTAGAAATTCCAATCTTGACATCCTTACTAATGTTCTTCTGGCGATTTGTAGCCCTCTGCATATCGCCTATTGCCATCCTGCACTGGGAGATCGCGTCCTCCTCCATCTTCCTCATCCTCCGTATCAATTCCAGTCGAGGGGAGCTAGCCATCGCCACGTTCAATATGTCCCCTCTAGTCGTTTCCACTGCGTTTCCATCCATTTGATCGATAGAGATCGCATCGTCCGCGTGCCGCTGTTCTCCGACCCTAGTACTTTCATTGACCGAGTCATTTCCGTTCCTCAGCGTGCAGCCAAAATTTTGCCCGGCCTTTTCTAGGCTCCTGCGTGGAGCCTTATCTGATGCGTGCCCAGTTTCAGTTCGATCGCGGGTAACTGTCCCGATTGATCCTTGAGAGTTCCTAGGGGTTGCATCTGCCCCTCCGGTCGCTGTTCCCAAAGAATTCTGCGGAGATCTCCCAATTTTGGAACTCTTGCGGAACGGGTCGATTTCATACCCTCCTCGTGCCAAACCATCTTCATTTTCAGTGCTTGTAGCATTATCTGATACCCTAGCCAAGCCTACCGGGGTATCATTGCAGTCACTTGATCTCGACGACTGGTAGCCTGCTCGCACACTACCCAAAGCCGCCGGTACTGGGGTTATTAATCCCTGCACCGTAACATTATTCTTTAATGAACTTTTCATCCTCGATTTTTTTTTCCGGGTTTCTTCCCGTAGCATTTTATACCTACTGCCAGGTGACTCAAAGTCAGCCGTTCCTAACATGGAAACAGACGCTGGCCAAGAAGACGCTCCACCCGGGAAAGGTCGCGCTTGGACTTACCTGTTGGTCCGCGGGAGGTATTTCAATCCCCTCCTACCACCCATATCTGGGAGGCATTCCCCTATCCGCCACCTGGGGACGCGCCCTATTGGGGTTACAGGCTCCCCGTAGGGATTATTATTATTATTATTATTATTATTATTATTATTATTATTATTATTATTATTATTATTATTATTATTATTATTATTATTATTATTATTATTATTATTATTATTATTATTATTATTATTATTATTATTATTATTATTATTATTATTATTATTATTATTATTATTATTATTATTATTATTATTATTATTATTATTATTATTATTATTATTATTATTATTATTATTATTATTATTATTATTATTATTATTATTATTATTATTATTATTATTATTATTATTATTATTATTATTATTATTATTATTATTATTATTATTATTATTATTATTATTATTATTATTATTATTATTATTATTATTATTATTATTATTATTATTATTATTATTATTATTATTATTATTATTATTATTATTATTATTATTATTATTATTATTATTATTATTATTATTATTATTATTATTATTATTATTATTATTATTATTATTATTATTATTATTATTATTATTATTATTATTATTATTATTATTATTATTATTATTATTATTATTATTATTATTATTATTATTATTATTATTATTATTATTATTATTATTATTATTATTATTATTATTATTATTATTATTATTATTATTATTATTATTATTATTATTATTATTATTATTATTATTATTATTATTATTATTATTATTATTATTATTATTATTATTATTATTATTATTATTATTATTATTATTATTATTATTATTATTATTATTATTATTATTATTATTATTATTATTATTATTATTATTATTATTATTATTATTATTATTATTATTATTATTATTATTATTATTATTATTATTATTATTATTATTATTATTATTATTATTATTATTATTATTATTATTATTATTATTATTATTATTATTATTATTATTATTATTATTATTATTATTATTATTATTATTATTATTATTATTATTATTATTATTATTATTATTATTATTATTATTATTATTATTATTATTATTATTATTATTATTATTATTATTATTATTATTATTATTATTATTATTATTATTATTATTATTATTATTATTATTATTATTATTATTATTATTATTATTATTATTATTATTATTATTATTATTATTATTATTATTATTATTATTATTATTATTATTATTATTATTATTATTATTATTATTATTATTATTATTATTATTATTATTATTATTATTATTATTATTATTATTATTATTATTATTATTATTATTATTATTATTATTATTATTATTATTATTATTATTATTATTATTATTATTATTATTATTATTTATTATTATTATTATTATTATTATTATTATTATTATTATTATTATTATTATTATTATTATTATTATTATTATTATTATTATTATTATTATTATTATTATTATTATTATTATTATTATTATTATTATTATTATTATTATTATTATTATTATTATTATTATTATTATTATTATTATTATTATTATTATTATTATTATTATTATTATTATTATTATTATTATTATTATTATTATTATTATTATTATTATTATTATTATTATTATTATTATTATTATTATTATTATTATTATTATTATTATTATTATTATTATTATTATTATTATTATTATTATTATTATTATTATTATTATTATTATTATTATTATTATTATTATTATTATTATTATTATTATTATTATTATTATTATTATTATTATTATTATTATTATTATTATTATTATTATTATTATTATTATTATTATTATTATTATTATTATTATTATTATTATTATTATTATTATTATTATTATTATTATTATTATTATTATTATTATTATTATTATTATTATTATTATTATTATTATTATTATTATTATTATTATTATTATTATTATTATTATTATTATTATTATTATTATTATTATTATTATTATTATTATTATTATTATTATTATTATTATTATTATTATTATTATTATTATTATTATTATTATTATTATTATTATTATTATTATTATTATTATTATTATTATTATTATTATTATTATTATTATTATTATTATTATTATTATTATTATTATTATTATTATTATTATTATTATTATTATTATTATTATTATTATTATTATTATTATTATTATTATTATTATTATTATTATTATTATTATTATTATTATTATTATTATTATTATTATTATTATTATTATTATTATTATTATTATTATTATTATTATTATTATTATTATTATTATTATTATTATTATTATTATTATTATTATTATTATTATTATTATTATTATTATTATTATTATTATTATTATTATTATTATTATTATTATTATTATTATTATTATTATTATTATTATTATTATTATTATTATTATTATTATTATTATTATTATTATTATTATTATTATTATTATTATTATTATTATTATTATTATTATTATTATTATTATTATTATTATTATTATTATTATTATTATTATTATTATTATTATTATTATTATTATTATTATTATTATTATTATTATTATTATTATTATTATTATTATTATTATTATTATTATTATTATTATTATTATTATTATTATTATTATTATTATTATTATTATTATTATTATTATTATTATTATTATTATTATTATTATTATTATTATTATTATTATTATTATTATTATTATTATTATTATTATTATTATTATTATTATTATTATTATTATTATTATTATTATTATTATTATTATTATTATTATTATTATTATTATTATTATTATTATTATTATTATTATTATTATTATTATTATTATTATTATTATTATTATTATTATTATTATTATTATTATTATTATTATTATTATTATTATTATTATTATTATTATTATTATTATTATTATTATTATTATTATTATTATTATTATTATTATTATTATTATTATTATTATTATTATTATTATTATTATTATTATTATTATTATTATTATTATTATTATTATTATTATTATTATTATTATTATTATTATTATTATTATTATTATTATTATTATTATTATTATTATTATTATTATTATTATTATTATTATTATTATTATTATTATTATTATTATTATTATTATTATTATTATTATTATTATTATTATTATTATTATTATTATTATTATTATTATTATTATTATTATTATTATTATTATTATTATTATTATTATTATTATTATTATTATTATTATTATTATTATTATTATTATTATTATTATTATTATTATTATTATTATTATTATTATTATTATTATTATTATTATTATTATTATTATTATTATTATTATTATTATTATTATTATTATTATTATTATTATTATTATTATTATTATTATTATTATTATTATTATTATTATTATTATTATTATTATTATTATTATTATTATTATTATTATTATTATTATTATTATTATTATTATTATTATTATTATTATTATTATTATTATTATTATTATTATTATTATTATTATTATTATTATTATTATTATTATTATTATTATTATTATTATTATTATTTATTATTATTATTATTATTATTATTATTATTATTATTATTATTATTATTATTATTATTATTATTATTATTATTATTATTATTATTATTATTATTATTATTATTATTATTATTATTATTATTATTATTATTATTATTATTATTATTATTATTATTATTATTATTATTATTATTATTATTATTATTATTATTATTATTATTATTATTATTATATTATTATTATTATTATTATTATTATTATTATTATTATTATTATTATTATTATTATTATTATTATTATTATTATTATTATTATTATTATTATTATTATTATTATTATTATTATTATTATTATTATTATTATTATTATTATTATTATTATTATTATTATTATTATTATTATTATTATTATTATTATTATTATTATTATTATTATTATTATTATTATTATTATTATTATTATTATTATTATTATTATTATTATTATTATTATTATTATTATTATTATTATTATTATTATTATTATTATTATTATTATTATTATTATTATTATTATTATTATTATTATTATTATTATTATTATTATTATTATTATTATTATTATTATTATTATTATTATTATTATTATTATTATTATTATTATTATTATTATTATTATTATTATTATTATTATTATTATTATTATTATTATTATTATTATTATTATTATTATTATTATTATTATTATTATTATTATTATTATTATTATTATTATTATTATTATTATTATTATTATTATTATTATTATTATTATTATTATTATTATTATTATTATTATTATTATTATTATTATTATTATTATTATTATTATATTATTATTATTATTATTATTATTATTATTATTATTATTATTATTATTATTATTATTATTATTATTATTATTATTATTATTATTATTATTATTATTATTATTATTATTATTATTATTATTATTATTATTATTATTATTATTATTATTATTATTATTATTATTATTATTATTATTATTATTATTATTATTATTATTATTATTATTATTATTATTATTATTATTATTATTATTATTATTATTATTATTATTATTATTATTATTATTATTATTATTATTATTATTATTATTATTATTATTATTATTATTATTATTATTATTATTATTATTATTATTATTATTATTATTATTATTATTATTATTATTATTATTATTATTATTATTATTATTATTATTATTATTATTATTATTATTATTATTATTATTATTATTATTATTATTATTATTATTATTATTATTATTATTATTATTATTATTATTATTATTATTATTATTATTATTATTATTATTATTATTATTATTATTATTATTATTATTATTATTATTATTATTATTATTATTATTATTATTATTATTATTATTAATTATTATTATTATTATTATTATTATTATTATTATTATTATTATTATTATTATTATTATTATTATTATTATTATTATTATTATTATTTATTATTATTATTATTATTATTATTATTATTATTATTATTATTATTATTATTATTATTATTATTATTATTATTATTATTATTATTATTATTATTATTATTATTATTATTTTATTATTATTATTATTATTATTATTATTATTATTATTATTATTATTATTATTATTATTATTATTATTATTATTATTATTATTATTATTATTATTATTATTATTATTATTATTATTATTATTATTATTATTATTATATTATTATTATTATTATTATTATTATTATTATTATTATTATTATTATTATTATTATTATTATTATTATTATTATTATTATTATTATTATTATTATTATTATTATTATTATTTTATTATTATTATTATTATTATTATTATTATTATTATTATTATTATTATTATTATTATTATTATTATTATTATTATTATTATTATTTATTATTATTATTATTATTATTATTATTATTATTATTATTATTATTATTATTATTATTATTATATTATTATTATTATTATTATTATTATTATTATTATTATTATTATTATTATTATTATTATTATTATTATTATTATTATTATTATTATTATTATTATTATTATTATTATTATTATTATTATTATTATTATTATTATTATTATTATTATTATTATTATTATTATTATTATTATTATTATTATTATTATTATTATTATTATTATTATTATTATTATTATTATTATTATTATTATTATTATTATTATTATTATTATTATTATTATTATTATTATTATTATTATTATTATATTATTATTATTATTATTATTATTATTATTATTATTATTATTATTATTATTATTATTATTATTATTATTATTATTATTATTATTATTATTATTATTATTATTATTATTATTATTATTATTATTATTATTATTATTTTATTATTATTATTATTATATATTATTATTATTATTATTATTATTATTATTATTATTATTATTATTATTATTATTATTATTATTATATTATTATTATTATTATTATTATTATTATTATTATTATTATTATTATTATTATTATTATTATTATTATTATTATTATTATTATTATTATTATTATTATTATTATTATTATTATTATTATTATTATTATTATTATTATTATTATTATTATTATTATTATTATTATTATTATTATTATTATTTATTATTATTATTATTATTATTATTATTATTATTATTATTATTATTATTATTATTATTATTATTATTATTATTATTATTATTATTATTATTATTTATTATTATTATTATTATTATTATTATTATTATTATTATTATTATTATTATTATTATTATATTATTATTATTATTATTATTATTATTATTATTATTATTATTATTATTATTATTATTATTATTTATTATTATTATTATTATTATTATTATTTTATTATTATTATTATTATTATTATTATTATTATTATATTATTATTATTATTATTATTATTATTATTATTTATATTATTATTATTATTATTATTATTATTATTATTATTATTATTTATTATTATTATTATTATTATTATTATTATTATTATTATTATTATATTATTATTATTATTATTATTTATTATTATTATTATTATTATTATTAGATTATTATTATTATTATTATTATTATTATTATTATTATTATTATTATTATTATTATTATTATTATTATTATTATTATGTATTATTATTATTATTATTATTATTATTATTATTATTATTATATTATTATATTATTATTATTATTATTATTATTTTATTATTATTATTATTATTATTATTATTATTATTATTATTATTATTATTATTATTATTATTATTATTATTATTATTATTATTATTATTATTATTATTATTATTATTATTATTATTATTATTATTATTATTATTATTATTATTATTATTATTATTATTATTATATTATTATTATTATTATTATTATTATTATTATTATTATTATTATTATTATTATTATTATTATTATTATTATTATTATTATTATTATTATTATTATTATTATTTATTATTATTATTATTATTATTATTATTATTATTATTATTATTATTATTATTATTATTATTATTATTATTATTATTATTATTATTATTATTATTATTATTATTATTATTATTATTATTATTATTATTATTATTATTATTATTATTATTATTATTATTATTATTATTATTATTATTATTATTATTATTATTATTATTATTATTATTATTATTATTATTATATTATTATTATTTATTATTATTATTATTATTATTATTATTATTATTATTATTATTATTATTATTATTATTATTATTATTATTATTATTATTATTATTATTATTATATTATTATTATTATTATTATTATTATTATTATTATTATTATTATTATTATTATTATTATTATTATTATTATTATTATTATTATTATTATTATTATTATTATTATTATTATTTTTATTATTATTATTATTATTATTATTATTATTATTATTATTATTATTATTATTATTATTATTATTATTATTATTATTATTATTATTATTATTATTATTATTATTATTATTATTATTATTATTATTATTATTATTAATTATTATATTATTATTATTATTATTATTATTATTATTATTATTATTATTATTATTATTATTATTATTATTATTATTATTATTATTATTATTATTATTATTATTATGTATTATTATTATTATTATTATTATTATTATTATTATTATTATTATTATTATTATTATTATTATTATTATTATTATTATTATTATTATTATTATTATTATTAGGTAATATCATTACTATCTTAAACTGTATATCACTGATGACGGGATGTTTCCCGTGAAGGAACTTATCAAGGTCTTCATACAGAAGCAGTTACTACAGGATTACGATGAGGTATAATTTTATTTATTTTATCTGAAGTTTTATTTTTTTTTTTGTTTCATTTTTTTGAGCATTTTTTCACAGTAATTTATCCCCTTCAATTGAACTAGGAGCTCTATGACCCCCTATAGGAATTACATTTATCAATTACATCAATTATAATATGATGATAATAGATCATAATATGATGATAATAGATCATCATATTATACCAAAGGTGTTTTCGACGATTTCAAATAATCTCCTTGTGTTCATTTTATCAAGTGCAGTAGAAAAGAGCATTTAATGTTGTATGTAGTGTTAGATGATGTCTAACTTTTTATCAAAGTTTTGTTGTTAAAATTTGGTTTTAGAGCGTACAAACGTCATTTATTTGTATTTCTTTTTTGAATTTTAATTTTCCGCAAAGTTATTGGTCGTATCAGCGCATATGTATATTATTTAGAGAAGGTGTTTTTGACGATTGTAAATCTATTCCTTACGACTGCATGTTTTCGGCAATACATTGTTTGATTTATTAAATGTGGTAACACAGAGCCGCTTAATATATAGTGTCAGGTAATGTCAAACTTAATACCAGTTGCGTGGAGCGGCATTGCAGCTGATTATCTTCAGAGAGGACGAACATCACATTCTATTTTTAATATATCTGTCTTATACATATTGGTTTTATTGATTCGCTCTTACACAAAGGATGCACAACTCCTTTTTAAAATAGGTCTCATTATTTTGGATGAAATTTCAATGGTATCCAAACGTTCAATAAGCGTTGGCGATCGCTTTTTATTCGACATTATTAATAATAATCTATATGTAGGACAAATAAGTTTGTTTGGTGAGACTTTCGTCAGAATATATGTTGCCCGTTGTCAGACAAGTTTATAAAACAGCCTTTGTTGAAAATACAGTGAAAAGATCGCCTTAAGTAAAAATACATAAGTTGACTCAAAATATAAGAATATATGATCCTTCGTTTAATGAATAGTTGCTAAAATCGGGTAACGGTAATTTACATAAAAACTCAAACAAGCTACGATAGCAATCAAAATCCCAAACAATTTTTTTGAAGTTATGAAATAATTAATACCACAATTCTTAGCGCCAGAGAAATCAATGAACAAAATATTTTGGAGGAAAAGATTTTGTTAGTTCTCATTGCGTTTAACAGGAGGAAACAGACAATGCTCAGAATTTGTGAACTCATTAAATCCATCCGGCTTAACAGCTCATAAAATGATTTTAACGAAACGGAATTATAATGTTAATTAAAAATCTGAATGCTAAACAGGGATTAATAAGTGGTACATGGTTAATCGTAACATCACCACTGTACAAATTTTTCATTCCGATAAAACTGTACACATACCCCGAATCAACCTTTCTGTGGCTTTCCTAATGATTAAAAAACAAATTCCTATAAAAGTTTCTTTCGCTATGACTATTACAAAGCTAAAGGTTAGACGCTTCAAAAGGCAGTATTGTATTCGCCTGAACTTGTTTTTTCTCATGGGCAGTTATGGGCGGCTCTTTCACGAGTACGTATATCTAAAGAGAGCGAAAGGTTACCGATGATCACGTTCTAACCTACAATATTGTTTTTACAGAAGTTTCAAAAATTATTTAATAATGAACAAACGACTGATTTTAATTCATTTTTTTAAATTTAACATTTTTACTTTGCGAAATATTCGCACATATTATCTAGTTGAACTGAATACATATATGTTTTGGCTGATCTTGACTTGCTTTCATCAGTTGAGATAGAATAAACATTTTCGTTTAAACATGTTAACTATCAAGAATTAGATAAGTTAATTATGAATACGAATTGGATCATTGTTTTATCATTCTCCATGACTTCGACAAGTAGCATACATCAGACGTTTAAGGTATTTCATAATAAAATGCCTTTTTTATGGATCTTTGCATTCCAAAACAAATAAAAAAATCGTTCTTTGGGCGGCCTTGGAACAACAAATATATATACTCGTAAATATTATAAGATATATAAAAATTCTAGATCGGCTTTGGATTAAATTAGATATTCGGTGTGCCGTTTAGAATATACACACGTTTTTGTTGAAGACTAAACTTGATCTAAAAAAAAATTTGAGAGCCTTCTACAAATTTATTAATTCAAAGAAAAAATCATCTAGTTTTCTAGCAACGATGTCATTTACACGGGTCTATAAAAAACAAAAAAATTTCTCGCCATTAAATAAAACTATATGAGTTATAATAATCTTGATGCGTTGAATTCAAATCCGTTTTCAGTTTTTTTCCATCGAGCTCAATTTTTTTTATGGGCGTGGCAAGTTTCTCGCCCAAAATATGGTAGTTATGTCAATATATTTCATCATAACTTGAAAACGACTTGACCAATTTTAATGCATTTACCACCAAACGCTTAGGAACATAATTTCCTATAAATCAACTGAACACCATTTATTTATTTTATTTTTTTTTTTTTGTATTTTGAACAACTTAGCTGCATAAAAAATTTTTAGAATGAAAATTTTAGATGTTAAACACTTAAATTAAAGCTTAAAATGTTGAGAATAAAATAAGCTTTAAGTCATGGAAATCGGTTGGCTATTGATGATTTTATTCAAAATGAAATGCAGGTACCTAACTTTGACCAAAATTAGCGAAAAAATGTTTTCTTGCAAAATTAGGGAATTTTTTTTTCTATTATTTCCAAAAAGTTATACAAAAATTATTAAAATATAATTTTTCCATTAAGGCATTTAAATTAAAGCCAGATATGTAACCTAAAAAGGTACCTAACTTTGATAAAAAAAATTTAATACATTAATAGGCAACACAAACATAATGAAAGGAATGTCTGGTAGGAAACAATACATACGCATGCTATATACGTATGTATGTTTTTCTTTGATGAATTAATAAGGAGTCGCCATTCCTCAGACTTTTCAGGGAAACCCAGCTTTCGTAATAGTCCGCATCATCATAAAATACTAAATCGCCATCTTTGCTAAAATAGGCCAGAAAATGAACAAGACTGAATTTGTCAAAAAAAATTTTTGTTTTTAAGCCAATTTACTTCCTAACCTCAAATTTGCCCACCCTTTATAATATTTTTTAAATAATTTGTTAGTCTTATTTCGTGTTTTATTCTAAATGCATGTAAGGACTAAATCCGTGGACTAATTTAAAAAAATAAATTATTAAAAAATAAATTGATTTTATCTACGTTAACGTATAAAATGTGGAGAGGGGATTAAAATAATACCAAAAATATAAAGTGCAACCAGTTTAAAAAATTTTCTTTTTCAGGCCTTAAATCTTCAAATCGCTTTTTATATGCGCAAAATCTGCAAAATGAAGATAAATCTTCATTTCTGACAACAGTGCAACTAAAGGAAAGTGCCTCACAAATTGTGATGAACTTTGGGAATGTACCGCATTCAGTAGGCCAAAATATTAGCGAATCCACGCCCAGAAAATTTCTGGCAGTTTTAAACAACAACGGAGCCTCGACAAAATATAAACCACTCTAAAACATTATAACAAGACTACAAAGATGTTCCACTTCGTCAATCTGTAATCGTAGTAGCTGAGATCTACCAATATAGGCTTAGATCGATATAATGTGCAAGGAAGCGGACAATGATCAGAGGGTATTTCGAAGCCCATTGTTTTTAGTGTTAAATTAAGAGTGGCGTTGATTTTCTAATAATGGGTAAAATGAGAATTTTGGGTCATAGTCCATTCCTAGGAAACTAAGTTATTACAGTATATATTAGGAACTATAAAAGATAGAATCTTCAAACTTTCCACTTGCTATTCTATTATCAAGTTGTACATTAAGATAAAAAATAATAATTTCACTGGAAAAGTGAGCGCCACCCTCCCATACAAAATAATAAATATCATGCATATCAATAAATATATCAGTGGGAGACGCCGAAAGTCGTCTTAGCATTTTTTTACAAAGACAGGCAGGTGGGAAAAATTCATATTAGAATTTATCTCCCATTTATAATATACATACAATAAACTATGTGAATCCTCTTTAATACTATAATGCTTTATCGATATACATACGTAACATTAATTATGCAAAAAAAAACATTGTTATATAGAGTACCACATGGTCGGGTTTGACTGACCATAACTTTCTGAGTTGTTTTTTTATATACAAATACATATGCATACACACATATCAGAAATGGCAATGCAATCTCATAAGTATAATTTTTGTTTTTGCATGAGAATTTAAGCGGTTAATAAAACGAAGCTCAAGAGAAATGATATGAAACCGCGATGAATTCAGACATACAAATCCTGTTTTTCTTAAATAAAAACTCTTATAAAGATAAGAGAAATTTCTAACGGTACTTGTATGGAAAATGACAACTAAATTCTCTTATACAAACTCATTCAAAGTGACTCCCGAATGAATAAATTTGAGTAACTAAACCAGAAAGAAAAATATTTTTTTATACATAAATATATACACCCATACATATGTATGTATGTATATGGCATGTGTATTTTGTATTATTTTTTTAAATCCTAATTCTAGACATATACATATTAGTGTTAAAACCCGAATTTATTAAAATTTCAACTCATTTTTATTAAAATCACCTGCAGTTGTTTTTAAAATTTTGATTCGAAAACGACGGTCAAACGAAGAAAACGTATCGCATCGCATAGCATCAATCGTTTTGTATTTCAATATTCTTTTGAAATTGTCATCGAACCAAAAAAAAAAAAAGTGAAATAAATTTATTCAAAAACTATAATTTAAAGTAAAACATAAATATATAATGTTGTTATCGCAAATACCAAAACAATATTTCAAGGTTGGTTGGTGGTAGATGTTTTGCTTCTTTTTTTAAATCTGTTTTAGAACAAATTCAATAACAAAATACAAAAAATATTTTACATAAAAATATCAAAGATAAAAAAGATTATTAAATAAATCAATTAAAACGAAAACAAATATATAGCTCATAATTTCAATTCTAGATCTCTGTCAATGTTTTGATCTTCTTCATCATCATCATTGTTTGCACCCACATCACACATATACTGGGCGATACCAGGCCAATAGATCGTAATGCCTACACAATATACTACAAAAATAAACCGGCCAATAAGACTGGCCACTATCATTTCGAATTTCAGACATCGAATGGTATTACGACAAAAGCTGCAGGCAATGAGTACGGTTCTAGCGGTGTAGTACAATATGTATCACTGGAAGGTTTACCCATTACCATGACGTATGTGGCCGATAGTGATGGCTATCATCCCGATGGTGAACATATACCAAAAATTCCAAAATATGTTTCCAAATCTATTGAGTATATACGTAATCATCCAGCCATCGATGAAAAGAAATCGCGTAATTTATGAAATTTTAGGAAATCGAAGATTAATTTTTTAAACAGTCTGGGTAGTTGTTTGATTGATTGGAATTTAAAGACACCATGTTCCTCATATAAGCCAATGTAAAGGTCGGACAAAATAATAGAATGTTTTTATTAAAAAAGAAAAAAAGTATAATAAAAATCTTAAATAAAATGATTGTGGTGGTAACGTAAATTTAAAATTTTTAGTATAAAATATCTGTGGTTTAATAAATATACAGATAATTTAAGTTTAAAAAAACAGGATTGAAGAAAAAATTTTAATTATGTATTGCAATTGAGTCGTTCAGTGAACAATTCGGTTAAGTCTATAAAATAAAAAATTTGTTGACGCTATGAAATAACATACAATGCATGTTTTTTTTATTACATTTAATAATATAAATGCAAATACACAGTGTACCAAGAAAGCGTTTACTCATGATTGTTAATTAAGTACTTAAGCTGGGATCACACAATTGACACAATATACTGAATATTGGTACTGAAATCAGTTGATGTCTCGATAGCCAATTATGCGGCAACAAAAATTTCAAAAATTCACCAATATTTTTGTGTTCTTGTGCGGCAATCGAAATAGACAATACCCAACAATATTCAAATTTTTCAGTATGTTTCCATAAAATAAATTAGGACAATTTTACTATTCTGCGGCAATAAGGCACACTACAAGTTGTCTCATATTGGTGCATTTGCTACAACCGTGTGACCCCGGCTTTACATCTTCAACACCAATAAAATTACACTTTTTGTTTTTTAAAATGGATTTTCAAGATTTATTATAAGAATATATGTACATAACTTGTAAAATCTTTAGCAAAAAATAAAAGAAATTCAGTTCAAAACAAATCAAAAATTTACAAAAAAAAAACAAATTTTACTCTCATTTGGTATTGTTAACTAACACAAAAATTAGGATATGTGTTTATATTTGGTATGACTTCCTTTAGTATCTATCAAAAAAAAAAAAATCCCACAAATTTTTAATGGATTCAAGTCGTGGCTTTGTACAGGAGTATCCATAAGTTTTACCCGATTATAAAGAAGCCATATCCGCACTATATGCAAATTATACTTAGAGTCGTTTTCCTGATAAAACTTAATTGTGATTTGTTGTTTCTGAGTAACCCGACTTTCCTAACGCTGCTTATCAAATAGCTTTTTAAAATGTTTTAGTATCGCTGTGCATTCATTGTTGATTCTATAAAGCCATATCTTCTACGCCTTCGCTTGAGATATCCTGCCTACAAACCAATAATGACATTTTTTCAAATTTAACACTTGGGATTATTTTGAGGTTTTCTAACGATGTTCAGACTTCCACAAACATTCATTTCAGCACAAAATATGACATTATTTCAATAGTCAGGGGATTACTAAACGTTCATAATGGCGAAAGAAAAACACTTTTCTAAGTTGGCTGCAGATATTCATGATTTCCTATGCGTTGTTCTTGATTAGTATTTATATTTTAAAAGTGCCTGTCGAACCACACTCCTTCAAAAGCTCTCTCGCAAGTGTTCCTATAGAAATCTGAGAGCTTTGCGCGATTTTTATAAAAATTATAAGCTCTGCATGTTTACTTATTGAGAAGTTATGCCTAATTCCCTTCTCTAACTCCAGGCGTACACTTTTCAGCTCGATTTTATACTTTGTAAATTGTTTTACATCAAAAAATATGTATGTAATAACAAACCTCGACAATTTATTGTCAATGAAATTTGAAAAAGCTAATTAATTTTATATGTGTAAACTCATTCTTTACATACAGTTTGTAAAAAAGTCTTTTTAAAGCAGAATAAAAGTAAAATATGACTTTCATTTGAGAATTCCAACAACAAATTCTTAACATTTTAATATATATAAATTTTGTGTACATATTCCGTTACTGTACCTCTTAACAACTTCAAGACGTCATAACTTCTAAGATAGACCCACACGTTACAATTCTAATAACAAAAAATATCTTTACCCTGTTTTCAAAAATAAGAAATTATTGGAATTTCTTAAAATTTTGGTCTTTTATAACAAAATTTTGGGTTTTATATGAATGTTATCGTCTGTAAAAAACGTTACGTAGTGTTGCGTGCGACAGGTGACTCTATATTTAAATGAAAACATTCAGGGGACACTAATCTCAAAAGATTGGGGTATATCCAATGTCTTAAAATCAAACAAGCTGGTAAATTTCCTGATTTTTTTCAGGGCCGTGTACAAGACCATACTCCACTCTAAAAAGTTTATAGAATCGAGTTAACAAAGCATACATAAGATCTATGCTTGAATGCATTATTATGGCAATAGTTGTATTTAGACATATTCGTATTCATTATTCAGTGTGAATAAAACCAGCTTTTTGAGCGCTGGCGTTCAATTTATTTCTTTAAACATCTAGATACATGCATACATGTATACGTAAATCAGGGTTTTTTTCCTACACTTTTTCCATTCTTTGGAAAACGGTAAAAAATAATTTTCCCGGAATTTCCGAGATTTGTGGAAAAAGAAACACTTTCTCCATTCCCGGGAAAACGGGAAAAGAATGAAACCAGCTTCTTGAACGCTGACGATCAATTTATTTTTGAAACATCAAGATCCATACGTTTGTATTAGAGTACCCACTCGATTAATCGTTGTATGATTCTCCGAGTGGGGTCGTGCAAACAGTCTCGATGGTGATGTGTTGTCATCTGTGTTCATGGATAATGTAGATATTTAGAAATTAGATGCTCTTGATGTTCTGGGCATGCGAATTCACCGTGGCGTTGGAACGATCACATATTTCAGGTGCCGAATTCGGTCATTAAGACAGTCCAAGAAATACTTCACTCCATCTGATCTCCTTAATATTTACAAGACTTTTAACCCACCCAAAATGGTATACAACTCTCATGTATGGGCCGATACTTCAAAGTCTATTTTGGATCTTCTCTATCGCGTACAGGAGAACTCTATCGATTCGTTAGAGCATCGTCTGAATGTGGTATGTGTCTCATTGTTCTATCGGTATAATATAGGAATGACGAAATAAGGGAATTAATTCCTAATAATCACATATTTTCACGTAGTACTAGTTTTTCTCTTAAGGTATCCCTTTGTAGTTGATTGTGCAATGAATAACACAACGCATTATAGAGAGAATTAGTTTTTTTGCCACGTCGTTCGCCTGTGGAACGATTTTCCCTCGACAGTTAACTCTGCCACTTACGACATTAATACATTTAATTCAAACGTCCATACTGAACTCTATCCTCCTTCCCGTAACCTATTTTCCTAGTACCAGCATAATGCACTACATGAGTAGGGGACATACCCTAAGTGCTGGACTCAAAAGAAAAAAAAACTTCGACCTGGTTTTTAAATAAAACAGCAAAAAACCAAACACACATGTTTGTTTCTTTCCAGTTATTCGAACAATTTGAAAACCTTACTCGATTAATCGAGCAATTTTAGAAGTTTAAAATCAATTAATTTATTACTCGAACAAAAGTAAAAGTCGAATAATTGGATACTCTAATATGTAAAGGGTTCGCCAAATAATTTTTTTTTTTTTAGAAAATGCTATAAAAAAACTACTGAATATTTTCTCAAATTTCTTTTTTTATTTGAAAGTACAATCCTTCCGGTTAATAATGGAAAATAATTTCATTCAAATGGCTACCTCGGCTGGCCATGCAGTAGCCTACACGATCGGTCCAATTTTTAAGCACATTATCGATTGTGTGCAGCTGTATTTCACCAATGGCTTCACGAATATTGTCCTTTAAAGCGTCAATTGTCTCTGGTTTGTTGGCGTAACACTTACCTTTGACGGCACCCCACAAATAATAGTCCAACGGTGTCAAATCGCAGCTCCGAGGTGGCCTAATGACATCAGCTCTGCGGCTAATAATGCGGTCGTCAAAAACAGGGCGCAAACCATCGAGTGTAGCTTCGGCTGTGTGGCGCCGTCCTGTTGAAACCAAATGTTGCTAATATTCTCCTCTTTAATTTTTGTGAACAAAAATGCATTGAACATGGCCCGATAACGATCGCCATTGACTGTAACGGCCACTCCCTGTTCATTTTCGAAGAAAAATGGCCCAATTATGCCTCTGGACCAAAATCCACACCAAACAGTGACTCGTCTTAGGTGTTTCGGCTTTTCAATGTAGGCGTGTGGGTTTTCTGTGCCCCAAACGCGACAATTTTGCTTGTTTACATACTCGCCAAGGTCAAAATGAGCTTCATCTGAAAATAGGATTTTTTTTTTTTTTTGCAAAATCGGCATCTTCTGTAAATCGATCGCAGGCCCAGATTCCCAGCGTTGTTCAAGCGTATATACAACCATATTCGTTCAGCGGAAGGATAAAACTAATTATCTGTCAAATCAGACATGAGATAAGTGTTATCATTCACGAAATAAGCACTAGTTGAAAAAAAACGTTAGATGGCAGACCCTTTATATATTTTTATTACAGATTTTCAATAAAAATATATATTGACAGTTCTGTTGTAATATTATTATATTCCTTATTAGCTTTATGTCGCTTATTGTCATTTCGATTTGTATCCAAGTTCTATAGTAACCATGTCCATTTTATTATCTCTTTTCATATAACAAATGCTGATCAATATCAATATACAGTTAGTGTCATTAATATTCGGTTTTATTAAAGAGATATGTTTAACTGATTCGTCTTAAGCTAAATGTACAGTTAGTGTCATTAATATTCGGTTTTATTAAAGAGATATGTTTAACAGATTCGTCTTAAGCTAAATGTATATCTTTTTCAACATTTTTTTCTTTTCATTAATAGTTTAGTTAGACACTTGAAAGTTCACATTTGTATTTAGAAAAAAAGAATAACAATATAACAAAGAAAACTA
The DNA here is from genome assembly GCA_023159175.1 of Wohlfahrtia magnifica. Lineage (NCBI taxonomy): Eukaryota > Metazoa > Arthropoda > Insecta > Diptera > Sarcophagidae > Wohlfahrtia > Wohlfahrtia magnifica. Next base: position 2,308,034 of record JAKWBJ010000216.1, on the reverse strand, counting down.
AATTAATTCAGGTGGCATAAAATATTGCGCGTCAATAATATTCGGTTTTCTTCGAAAAGTAAGAAATAATACATTGGAAAAATGGTTTTATATAAAATTCAGTGTTTTGTTGGATAACCCTTTTGTTTTATAACTTCACTTAGACGGTTTGACATGTTTTTTACTATTTTAGCTGTATAAGCTGCAGGAATACGGTGCCATTCTTCTTGAAGCCGCAATTTTAAGCCTTCAATGGATGTTATTTTGTAGTTGCGGATTTGCCGATCCAGCTCATCCCATAAATTCTCAATCGGATTGAGGTCTGGGGATTGTGCAGGTGGATGGAGAACTTTAGGGCAGTTATAGAGCAACGATTCTTGAATTAAACGCGACTTGTGCTTTGGGTCGTTATCTTGGTAGAATTTAAAAGAATCTAAAACGCCCAGCTCTTTCTTTAAAATGTTGACGGAGGATATTCAAATATGATTCCTTATTCATAATTCCACTGATAAAAACTAATTTTCTCGTCCCTTTAGCTCCCATACAACCCCACACCATAACATGTCCATTTCCATGTTTTACGTTTGGTTTTAAATTTTGTCGTTGTAGCTCCTCATTTGGCTTCCGCCACACCATTACACGCCCATCGGATCCAAATACGTTATACTTGCTCTTGTCCGCAAATATAACGTCATCCCACCAAGTTTCAGGCTTCTTAATGCACTTCCTGGCAAAACTCAAACGAGCTTTTCGATTGCGTAAATTAACCAATGGCTTACGACGTGCTACTCGGCAATGAAAACCTTTTTTTCTTATGGTTCTTCGTATAGTAGATGGAGATATTTTCTTTTTAAACTCATTGAGCACCTCTGTGACTAATTTGGGAGCACTTAAGCGTGGGTTAGATTTTATTTTTCGCACAATTGAACTTTCTTCCCGCTCGGTCAATTTTTTTGGCTGACCTGTCTGCTTTATGAAGTGTATTCTTCCTTCATTTTTCTGCCTTCTGACAATGTCCCCAACTGTATTTTGTTTCATATTCAGAATTTCAGCAATCTCTTTGTACTTTTTACCTTTTTCATAATGGAAAATAACAAGTTTTCGCTGTTCTAAAGGAGTGTTTTTCGTTTGCGCCCTATTTTTATAATTTGCAGTGAAGTAGAATTTTGGACAGACAAGAAAGAGGGTGTTATGCACTTTTATTAAAACGTATCTCTATATTGCTGGAAATGTAGCTGAATAACATGTTTTTTTGCAAGTAGCATATAAATAGGGAAAAACCGAATATTAATGGCGCTTAGTAAACAGGGTTAACAAACTTTGATCGATTTATCACGGTTGCAGAGTTACCATAGAGCCATTTTTTCCATATATTTGAATACTCATACTGACAACATTTATTTAAGTTTTTGCTATTCTTCTGATTACCTATCCATTTCGCTAATGCCAGGGTGTTATTATCGATAAACTTAAAACCGAATATTAATGACACTAACAGTAATAAATGCTGATCAATATTTTCACACTTTATGGTCTAAATTAAATTCTAAGTCCTCATTACAGTAAGATTTGAACATTATGAAGTTAGACTTTGGGCCTTACTTTATCCTTTAAATTATTTATTTTAATTACTACTGCATTTGAACTGCGTTATTGAAATAATTTCATTAGAATATGGTATTAATCAAATTGGCCTTTAAAATAAACTACATACGAGTACATATGTACGCACATACCTCTTAAATTTAATATTTTTTTAAAGTATTTATAGTTAATAGATTTGTGCAATGAACGGCTCAATTATAAATATAAATACTCGTAAGTATCTATATATCGTTACTCTCATGTGGAAAGGCCCTAGAGCTCCTTTTAGTTTTTTGAAAGTTTGCTCTAAAACGATTTACCCACTTCGAAAAAGTGTTCTGGAAAAACAAGAGTACCATATGAAATATTTTTGTAAGCAAGGCGTGTTAGTTTACAATTCAGCAATACAGCAGCAGTAGCAATTTGCTTGTTTTCTTTGTGTCACACTATATTACTTATTTTGTAATAAACAAATTGTAAATTTATTGCTTTTAGCTGTTTTATACCTTCTACGAAAACTCTTCCAAAGCGCTTGGCATTCGCTTCCTGCAAATATTTAAAAACAACTTTTTGAATGATTCTGATAATCTTCAATTAAATTTTACTTACTTCCCATTCCAATTGTTAACCATACACCTTGCTTCATATGATTATTTTTATTATTGTAATTTTTGTAAATTACCCATATCATACAAACATTCCCTGCTCGGCTTTCTATTTCTGAAATAAGCTTCAGTGCAACTGATTTATTTAACTCCATGGTAATATGTATTTCATTTTATTTTTAATATAATAATATTAATCAACAATACAAAACAAGTGATATGTATTGTATTATACATACGTACATATGCACATATTATATGATGTGGCAGCTCAGTTCAACTTTGCTTAAAAAATTGAAGTAGCTGGTAGCACAGATCAATTGTTTCGGAACAAAAATTAAGCCAATTCAAGCAAGTTCCGAAGCTAGTTAACTCTTTCGCTCTCTCTCTCTCAAAAATAGAAACGTTAAACTACATATAAAAAAATGGTTTCGAAACAAAATTTTTGTTCCGAAACAATGGGTGAATCCAGCATAACTCAAATAAATTCAATTTTACAGAAAAAAAACACAAATTTGGTGTTTACATTACAAATTCCTTGTCAAACGTTTGGTGATTTTGCGCTTTTTGCAAGAAGAAATTTTTGAAATGAGTTAGGGCTTTAATAAAATTGCTTGTAAAAACATTATTTCATATGCTATTGTATTTATTTTGTGTAACATGGTGTATTTTAGTGCTATGTATTGGAAACACTAAACACTTTTTCTACTTTTTCTACATGAGAACAACGGTATGTATACTTTTTTCGTGTTATGTAGTTAAAAGTCATAGCGCATTAATTTTATATAACTTTTATTTTTTCTAAAAGCATTACAATCAAGAATCTTTAAAAATTAATTTTAATTTATATTTTCAAAAAATGTTTCCTATTTTTAATTTATAAAAAAATTGCAATAAATTTTTCCATATTGCTGAGAGTCACAACTGTTATGTTTTTATTAAATAACAACTGCTAAATTTTGTTTTGTTATTCCAATTTCTTATATCCAGGCGAATTTAACAAGGTGGTCTCACTTTGAAAACGAATACAACACTGTAAACAGACTTTAACGTTGTGTCAAAATAATGCAACACTGTAATAAGCAAATAGTTAACAAATTAACTGTGTGTCACATATATTTGTTGTAAAAAAATAGTAATGGCGAATCGTTTTGACATATAGTCACTTATCAGCTGTTGCTTACATAGCAAGCCAAGGTCACCTGGTTTGAAATCTCCTTGACTTATATCCCGAAAATTTTGCGCCAAAAAAAACAAAAATTAATGACAAAATAGGTACTCGTTTTAGTATACTTTGTATGTACATACGTATGTATAAATGTATGGTATGTAGCTGTGTTCAAGTTCTCTTGAAATGAAATGAAATTAAAAATATTTTAAGTTAATAAAATTGCTAATTACTAATTATAAGCATTAAAAGTGAGATAAAAATGATTTATAGCATTAATTACACATTTTTTTTATTTATTTATTTTTTCATGACAAAATATTATAAACAATTAAATGGTGTCATAAACAAATGTTTTTTATTTATTTTAATTTTATAAATTTTAAAGGACTAATTAATTTAAGAATAAAAAAAATAAAATTACAGCCATTGAAGATGAAAAAAGAAAAATATTTAAACACAAACTTCTCCATTACGTATGTATGTATGTAGCAGAGAATGTATAGCCAGCACAACAACCTAATCCTACTTTCAGAAGTATAGAATTTAATCAAATTTGAAATAATAATAAACTCGGAATATTATCCGATTTATTCAAACATTTTAGTTCAATCCAGCGTAACTCTATTGTACAATTTTTACCACACTGTATTGATATTGTAACATCTTCTTATATATAAAAACTAGAGTAATTCCTCCTGCGTTGTTTGGACCCTTTGTGTTCTACCTGCTTTTTGACTGATGTGGATAGATAAATAAAGTTTTAGCTGTTGCCGTTCTCTAAGCGGCTGAACCGATTTTCTTGAAATTTGTCTCTCTGTATGTTTGGAAGGAACTATAGGCTACATAAATTTCAAAAATTCCAACTGAACGGTGTCACGTCATACAACCTAAATATTTATTTTTGTATATCTCTAAATTTGGCCTAAATAGATTTATAGTCAATACAAATCAGCAGTCAAAACGTGGACGGAATTGGACAAGTGGGCGTGGTACCTCTCATATCCTGAGAACGTTTAAAGCAAAAGCTTATGAATTTGGTCTGAATGACTTTAAAGTCAATACAAACCATCAGTCAAAAAATGCGTGGGATTAGAAAAGACAGCGTGGTATATAAACTGAATATCGATTTTTTTATATCTTGAGAAAATTTAAAGCTAAAGTTTCAGTATTTGGTGGACGGAATTGAACAAGTAGGCGTTGTACCTCCCATACAAAGTAAATATTTATTTTTGTATATCTTGAGAACGATAACAGTAGAAGTTTATAAATTAAGATCTAACAAAGTCGTGAACAATACACATCATCAGCTAGTAACTGTGTAAATTAGATAAGTTGGTGTGCGCCTTTTATTCATACTAAATATTTAATTTTGTATATGTGGAGAACTGCAACGATTAAAGCCGCGTTATTTATCCACATAGGCCAAAAAGAGGGTATTCCAGAGAGCACATTGCGTAAAACCTATCGGTGTATGTATGTATCTTTTATACAAAAATTAATGCGTGTTTGCTTGATGACTGTATACAGCTAAACGACAGATTCTACAGTGTCTTTCTGGAAGAAACTATAGGCTAACTCAAATGTTTGGATTTGAATTGGAAGAAAACAAAAAGTGTAAAAGAGATAAAAAAAATGTGACTAAAATAACATTTAAGATAATAGTTAAGACGGGGTAGCGAAGCACGCCGGGTTTTATCTAAAAGTAACATAATAAAATGAAAATATTAAATTTGAATTTTACTAGAGTGATCTCTTCCCGCGTTGCTGGGAGCCTGTCTGTACTTTCGTTTTGACTGATGTGGATAGATAACGAAGTTTTAACCGTTGTTGTTCTCCACACATGCAAAATTCCATATTTTTTTAAAACTGACTAATGAATGTCAAAATAATTGACATAAACAAAATATGTTCTTGTGTATTGACATTTATTTTCACTTTATTTATTGAGGAAATATTTCTTACAGTGAATATTTATTTATTTAGTGAATTTATGAAATATAAAGAAATAACACGAAAAAAGATGATAAGATTCAAATTATTTTGGGTTCCCATACAGATTTAATATTTCTGCCAAGAAACATAATACCAATCGGAGCTTTTACTGGTGAAATTTTTCCTGCTAAGTTGAAAGGTGTAGGTTTTGCCTTGATTATTTTGAGCCACTCTGAACATCGTAATGTTGTCCATGAATACGTTAATTAATTGCCGAAAAGGCTACCCACGGTTTGGCTGAAGAACTCAAAGAAATTTCCTACATTGGTGAGACTTTGGTTGAACGCAAAGCTGGACAAACTAATTGTGTTGTTGCATTTTAAATGTAAATTTTTTTTGTTAACTTTTTAATTATGTATAATACATATACCGTTGTGGACATTGGGCTGGTACCGTCCATGTCTAAAAGCTTAATTTTGATTAAATACTTTACCTTGCAGAGGAAGTTAGGGCAACAATTGGAATAGCCTTAAACTTTTAATTAAATATATTCGGAAGCTTATATTTATATAATTAATGTTGAGTAATATTTAACATTCTTTTAGTGTTGTACTTTATGATTTGTTGTTTTCTAATAAAATGTTATCCTAAGGAACCATTCGGAATTGCATTCGAAAACCAACGAGACATGTTTTTTTGCGTTTAAAGTTATTTTTGTTTCTGTTAAAGATTTGTACCGACAAAAAGTAAACAATAATCTTATCATAACCTTACAGATTGTTTTTAAACAAGGCGTATTGAATAAGGTGGTGTTGCCAATTCGGCTGATTGTTTTTCTTTTATTGATATAGTGATTGATGATTGTCAAAAGTTTTATTTATGTTTACAATTGTTGTTGCTTTATAGTAAACGTTAAATTTGATTTCAATTTTTCTTTAGCGGTCCAAGAAGAAAATTGTGCGAATTGTTTATAAATTTAAAGTAATTTCGGGAGCGATAGATTAAATAGGTGATATATATATATATATATATATATATATATATATATATATATATATATATATATATATATTAAACCACAACACTGAAATTAACAAAACTCACAAAAATACCAAAATTCAAATACTTATATTCACAAAATTAATCACAAATTTATCACCTATTTAATCTATCGCTCCCGAAATTACTTTAAATTTATAAACAATTCGCACAATTTTCTTCTTGGACCGCTAAAGAAAAATTGAAATCAAATTTAACGTTTACTATAAAGCAACAACAATTGTAAACATAAACAAAACTTTTGACAATCATCAATCACTATATCAATAAAAGAAAAACAATCAGCCGAATTGGCAACACCACCTTATTCAATACGCCTTGTTTAAAAACAATCTGTAAGGTTATGATAAGATTATTGTTTACTTTTTGTCGGTGCAAATCTTTAACAGAAACAAAAATAACTTTAAACGCAATAAAAATAGGTACGAGTAAATACAATCCTGCCTTTTGAAGAGTTTGACCTTATGCCTTGTTAGTAGTCATAACGAAGGCAACTTTAACAGAAAATTATTTTCTTATCATCCGATAAGGCACCGTCGGATCAGAAGGTGTGTTAGGATTAACCTAGTACCATTTGTTATTCCATGTTTAACATTAAGATTTCTAATTAACATTATTTATTTATTTACGCCTATGAAGAACGAAACCTTACAGACTAAAGTAATAATACAGAATTAAAATAATAATTGAGAATTCAAATGTAATATAATTTGTCTCTTTAATTAATCTTTGGTTTCAGATATAATAATCACAGATTCGACGAAAAGGATCATTATTGGCGCAAACAGATCGATAATATTGTATAATTATAGGTTGATAATGGCAAGTTGGTTTATTTGGCATACGAAAGTTACTTTTATGAAGCAGGAACTCAGAACCACAACACCGCGAATACTGCCAACAGAAAAGTGACACTTAGCATTACTCGACGACTTTCCAAAGTAGGTAACTTAATGAGACCAAATCTGTTAGTGTACGATGGTAGAACATACGAATTCCGCCGCGTAAAGAATAATAAAAACTGCTTCTTAACAGATTTAATTCTGTTGATCTGGATGGTAAAGTAAGGCTAAAGAAGTATAAAGTTGTTTAGTGATATAAGAATCGGAAAATTCTTTGGACCAGCGTTTTATAAAACCAAGAACACCATTAACCTTATTAGTTGTAAGTGTAATGTGATTACTTAAATTAAACTTACAATCCAAGATAAGTAATATTGTCCATTTTAGCAAAGCATTCTTCCATTAATATAATTGCAGGACCTTTTATACAGATGATACAACTGTTATAACGTCCAGTAAGCTCACAACAGAAGATCAAGATTAAGCTCCTAAAGAAGATCGAGATATGCCTAAAATCCTGTAACAATTACTTTAAAAAGTGGAAAATAAAATTAAATAAGAAGAAACCATAGGCTATCATTTTCCAGTACAATAAATCTCCAAAAAGGGTACCAACACGCCAACTGCATTTTGACGGTAATGAGGTTAGTGTCGTAAACGAGGTAATTTATCTGGGAGTGACATTGGACAGAAAACTAACATTTCAAAAACACAATCATCATCCTGCCAAAAAGCGTTAAAAAGCGTTTAGAGGTCTTTGGCCTTTCTTAAACAGAAGGTCAACTTTAAGCCGAAAAAACAAAAATCTTATTTATAAAGGTGTTATTCGGCCAACAATGTCCTTTGCATCTCCAATATGGTATCGTGCTGCAAAAACTCATCTAAAAAAATACCAAATCATCCACAACAAATGTCTTAAGATGATCCATAATCTACATTGCAGATTCACTACTTCATGAGAAAACAGGATATGAGCTATTCCAAGACTTTGTTAAGAGACTAAATGATAATCATTTCCAAAAAATCATAACCTCACGCTATCGTAGAATACGTTAAAGTAGAGAACTAGTATAATACATACATATCTTTGTATTATATTAATAATCAAATAGAAAATAATTGTATTATAATTGATTACTTTTGTATAATCAGTTTTTTTAAACAATTTGTGTTTTACATACAAACAGACAAGTCGCTCAGCTTGTTAGGCGAACGTTTTCTTACGATCGTCATCTGGAAACAGGCTGTAAAATGAAATGCATTTATTTATATAAAATTACATTAAATGTACTTGCTGAAGTATTATTAAAATAGATCTCATAATTCTAAATTATTATCTAGATATAAGATAAAAACACTTTTAATTGGATTGGATCAATAAAACTTGAACTTTGAATATAATTGCAGGAATTCAATCTGTTACTTTTGAAGAAAGACATATGGTATGTTCATACAGAGTGTCCGCCGGGAAGCTATACTACTTTGTTTTGCCGCCATTTTGGTAAGCAATAGTCTTAACAGTTCATATTTGACAGTCGTGAAGTAGAGACGTGGCAAATTTATTATGGAAAAATATTCAGTAAACCAACGTGTTTTAATCGTTAAAACATTTTAGCAAAATCAATCATCGATTTTCATAAAAAAATCATAATGAGTGGAGAGGCACATTTTCATTTGAATGGTTATGTGAATAACCAGAATAGTCGTATAGACAAATTGGTCAGGAGGAATCATTGGACCTTACTTCTTTGAAACTGAAAACGGCGTAACGGTAACTGTCAATGGGGAGCGATATCGTGATATGATTGAAAACTTTTTAACGCCACAACTGCATGCTTTGAGCTTGACTAACATGTGGTTTCAACAAGACGGTGCCACATCGCATACAGTCAGCATTTATCTGATATTGTATTCCATATATAATTGCCAACATTAAATAAATCATTTATCAATATAAGATCTATTCTCTTTAATATAATCAAAAATTATAAACAAACAAAATAATATACCTTCCCGGCGGACACCCTGCACTCGCTATTTAATTCCATTAAACTTCGTTGACACAAATAAAAAAATTTGTCAATATCCCTATGCAGTAGAATATGATCATTCAAATTGTTTAAAGTCATAAACATTTTAACATCATCGGCATACATTAGCACTTTGAATGCATAATAGTCGAGAGTAAATCATTTATAAATAAAGTAAGCATTAAGGGGTCCAGATAACTTCCTTGAAGAACACCAGAAGGAACCAAAATGTTTTTCGATAAACCATTTCTGAATTTCACTTGTTGTATTCTATTATATAGGTACGAGCTTTGCCATTTTAAAGTTGTGATACTAAGTCCCATATGAGATAATTTGTACATTAGAATACCATATAATGATTTACTTTATCTAGAGCTTAGCTTAAGTCAGTATAAACTACTTCTGTTTGTTTAAAATATATAAAGCCATCATTCACCATACTAGTTCCAGAATATTAGCTGTTGTCGGGCGAGATTTAGAAAAGCCAGTTTAGAAATAGCATTTAGCTTAGCAATTCCTCTAGAATTTGATACATCTATTTTACTTTCATTTCTTCAAAATGGAATAATAAGTGAAGTTTTCCATACGGATGGTAAATGACATAATTTTAAAGACTTATTAAATATTGCAGTAAGTGGATAGCACAGAGATTCCGCACAAGTTTTAAGGGATTAAAGAAAGATTTTAGGGATTTTAAATTTGAGAAGACAATATGGCTGCTTATGAAGGAAAAGTACACACCCGATAAGTGAAATATCTCGTAAGGATAAGAAGAATTATTATCGAATGTATTAGCAAAGTAGTAGCAAAGAAATCAGCGAATATGTATACTAATCTGTATGTCATCATCAGCAATACAAGAACCCAATTTTTAGCACTTACGAAAGTTAGCAGCACAGCGTTTGGATTTGATGAAGTTATAAAATGATTTAGGATTCATTTTCAATTTATATCTCGTAAGAGATATATAGTTATTGTATTTGATAATGATATTTATTAACTCTTGACTCTATACCACAATTTCTTCATGAAAGGGAATTGAAGCCTGCTTAACTTACAGTGTGGTGTGCAGTATTATCAAACTGTGTTGTTGGGCCACACTTCCTTGAAGAATGCGGTCGCACTGTAACAATAAATGTATATTGTTATTTTAAAATGTTGCAGGAATTATCCTTTTCTGAAATTTCAAAAGATAATTCCTTTCAGTTTTGTGTGGCAGAGTTACACTGCAAATTTTCAATTAAAATTATTTTAAAAAACATAACAAAACTATGGCCTTCCTGGTCTCTACATCTTAGTGCATCAGATTTTTTCTTGTGAGTTACTGTAAACAGAAAGCGTATTAATCGAAACCAATAAGCAGTTAATTCAATAATAGCTTTTTGTTATGATATCACACATGCGCATCTCAGCGTGGATCATATTTAAAATCAATTATTATTAAAAACCGTTACTAATATTTAATAAAATAAAACTATCTATCAAATGAAATGAAAAAAAGTTATTTGAGTTTCTTAATGTAGCTTAATTCGTCAACCACCCTGTACAATATTATCAAAATTATTATCAGTAATTATAGAATTCCAATAAACATTAGACAATAAATAATTCAGCTTAGTAAAGTTTGTACGGGAAAAGCAGTAGACCTTACTCCGATTATATTTATTTTCATTAAGAAACGATGTATTTACTAGTGCGTAAACTTGAAGGTTCAACGTAAGATGATATTGATCTTCACGATATGTGATTGGGAGGGTGTTTCGTATATACATATCCGTCGGTTGATTAATAAATACAAGATCCAAAAATATTTCAAGAGCGTTATGTATGCGGTTAATTTGCAACAGTCCAAGGCTTTGCAGGGATTGAATAAATCCATTTGATCTGGTTGGAATTAAATAACTATATTCGAAAGAAAAACTAATCGGATGGCTTAGATTGTTGTAGAACGGGGATAATTGCAGAGGTGTAAGAATCATAAATAGCTGAAGAAGAATTAGGAGGGATGTCGGAGCAGGTTATAAATATGATTATGCCTGTAAGTTTAATTTTAACGGTAACTAATTTAATGTTTTCACTTTATGAAAATGCAATACTTTCACAATTCTTCTTTCTTCTTCGTTCATAAATATTTTGAAAAATAAATAATTTGCAAATAATACATATAAGCAGTCTTTCCACAATCTTAATATGCAAATTAAGCAAATGAAGTATGAATATATGTACATATGTTAAAAAATATATTATCAATTTTTTCTTTTTATAAATATATAAACAATTGAAAACTCGTATGAAAAAGTTAGAAAACGAAAACAATTGATTTTGCTCTGTTTTCTCTTTTTTTTTATTTAAAATACGTCTTTTGTCTCGTTGACTTTAATTTTTCTAACGGGGTAATTTATTCAAAAGAATATAAAAAATGGAAAAACGAATTCGTACTGAGAATAATTTCACATTAATTTTGAGCCTCACTTAAAGAAATAATTAATTCAGTGACGTTTATGTGAAACGCAGTTAAAACTCTGGCAATAAAATAATAAAAAATAAAACTGCCTGAAATGGTAGTATACATTTGCAAATTTTGCGACAAATATCCTTTTAAAATGTACCTGCAATAACATGTTATTGCAAATTCTTAATTATTAAAATTGAAAAAAATACCCTTAAAAATAACCAGAATAAAATGTTATTTTAAAAATTATGCAAAAAATGCTATTATATACGTATTCACTATATGTGTGCAATTTTTGAAAATTCAATGGTGAAATTTTATATGGTGAAGTTGCTTGTCCGGCTGATTGCTTTTTTGCGTTCAAATGCTTTCGAATGTTTTTCTTGCGTAGCAGAGACTTATTAAAAAGAATAACACAAGGATATCGTTGAACTATATCTTATTGCAAAAAACATGCTGCAAGACGCATTAAAAAATAATATATTTATAATTATGTCTAAATATTCAATGTTTATAATTGAAAAACGTCCACAAAGTGAAATATTTGAAAATTAAAATTTTCAACAAAATAATAATAATTAATGTGAAATCAACTGAGTGCTGAACTACTGAACTAAGTGAACGACCTAGTTCATTTAAATGAGCTGAACTGAAAAGAGCGATCACTGAAACAGCTAAAGAACCCAAGTCTACTAAAAAGTAATGAAAAGAAAGAAATGGAATCTACCTGACATATCGAGAGGTTCGAGAGATTTCGATGTATTGTTTACTCAGCCATACAAAAAGCACATCGGTGCGAACAACAATCAGTTTAAGTAAAGTAAACCAAGCGAGTACAGTTTGTGCAAAGAGAATTTATAAGGAGTAAACTCGTGATGGGAATCGTGAAGTAAAAAACCGGTTTAGTTGGAGCTAACTCAGTAAAGAGAGTTAAGTGTGGATAACCTCTGGTTGAAAATGTTGTGATCGAACATAAGTTATAACTACGATCGGGTTAGAAGATCTTTAGGTAGAAAGATTCGACGAGTAATTGTTGCTGTTTACAAAGTTGTAAACAAACGGAGTAATTAAGAATAGAAAATGGTTATTGCTTCTAAGAAGGTTACAAGCAGTGGTGCACAAAACTGTGTTGAATAAAGGATTTTTAATTAAAAACTAAACACAAGATTTATTTTATTTTAACTACAATCTACGAACTCATAAATACACTTTTTTAAAAAGGTAAAAACGTAACAATATATTTTGATGGGGATGGTTATAATGAAAAACAATCACTTGCTTTAATCAAAATGAAACGCTGTTTATACATTATTTATGTGCTTATTTTCTTGAAATCTCTTTAAGCGTAAAGTTTCGTATCATTTGACACTATATAAGGAACTATATTACCAAACTTGGCATAGCCGCCAACATGCAATTAATCTTAATGAAGTTATAAGGAAGATATTTGCAACCAATAAAAAAGCACCTCTTAGAAATAATATACATATATGATTTCATAAATTATTTATTTCATAAATTATAAAAGCAATATAAGTAACGAATGTATTTACATGTTTATATTAAATTTTTTTGTGTACTTTCGAAAATAAATTTATATTTTGCTCTGAATATCGTAACAACAGTAGTTAAAAACGTACATATCCAAACAATGATTCTAAATTCATTAATTAATTATTAAATTGGATCGGAGAGGCGCAACTGGCTATGGCACTACGACCTAGAAAGACCTCTTGTACCAAACACTCCTGAATCAGACCCGCCAGCGGCAGTAAAAATCTCATCGAGTCAATACCCATAGGCGGATGACTGTCCGAAGCGCTAATCAGAATAGTCTCCAGAAAAGTATCTTCTACCTTGAGTATGAAGACAGCAATATCTCCAATGGTTAGCTGACGAACCTGTTCAGTCCCAATAAAGAGCTCCACAAAAGTTCGTCTCGAATGTTTGCCAAAACAACACATTCACAGAAAATATCCTCCGTCGTCTTTTCTTCCTCCTTGCACAGGTGACACTCCTAATTAGGTACCACATTGAAGCTGAAGAGGTGATATCTAAGATAGTAATGGCCCGTTAGGAATCCAATAAGTCTTCTTATAGTCGTCTTGCCCATGTGACGCAACTCCCTATTGTAGGTGAAGCCGCTTCGTCTGCCTCAGACCCAGGCAATGACGAGTGTAGTTCATGCTTCCATTCATCGATCTTCCTCCTGGCCGTGGACCAGCTAATACCACAGTATAGGCCTTCCCAAGTCGACAGCGAACTTGTGCTCCATCACACAAGTGTGGCTATGGAGCCAACAAAGCTTTACCCTGTTCTCCAATATCAGTGTGTTGACATTCGTGTAGCACTCGAGTACCAGTCTCGAGTTTATATACTCCGAGGAAAGGGCCCTTAGTGCCGCTTGACTATCGAAATATATAATAATATAAGCGACGAAAAATCCCGGTTCCCACACTACTTTCCATTTCATGTCCATCCGTATACCACTGTAAACAGTCGTAGTTGACCCCCGTGATCCCACTCTCCACCATCATGTATAAAAACCTCGAAATTGCGACCAAGGCTTAAGCCACCAGTGCACACGTCACTCCTGCTCAAAGTCGGGGAAACGCCCCAAGAGGCTCATGTGACTGTAGCCAGTGGGATATGTTCCCATTGCACCCGTTAAGGCTATATAATGTGCTCTATGATGAGAGCATATTAACAACACAAATTGCAATATAAGACTGATTAATAAAAAAAAAGATTATTGATTATCGAGAAGCAGATTAAAAAAAAAAAATATTTTTAAATAAACTTGTCGACAATGCTTCCACAACCAGTTTAACTTGCAGATATAAAATAAATGTCAAACACTTTTTATTTATTTATTCAAATTATTTCAATAATTTTTATAAAACATAGAAGTAGTTTGCATAAAACTTGTCATTATAATTCATTTTATATTTTCATTTCTCGAATCTATCAAATAGCCATAAAGAATTTAGTTAATTTCTGTTAAAATAATACAAATTTCATTTAATTTTAGTGCAAATATTTTAAACATTTTGTCTTAAGTATAATTCATAAAAATTAAAGAAACAAAATCCTTATCAATACATGTATATATTTTTTTACTAATATTGTTTTTTTTTATTAAAGTTTACCAACTTTATTTTTTGAGTGTAAACAATACTCATATGTATTACTTTATAATTTCAAAATTCATTAAATCGTGTTTAACTAATACACATATGAGTATTTCCCACCAATAAGTTAAAATTGAGATGGGTGCTGTTTCCATTCACCGGCGACAGATAACAGATTTGAACAAATTACTTCATAATATAATCTACTTGAACCAGTCTGTGACATACTGATATTTCATTTAATTCCTCTCATCACCAAGTAACAAAATTTTGAAATTGTTGTTCAACGTTTGATATTTGCGGGTATTATTGATTGTATTTCTTGTATGGTGTTATATTATATCATGGAAAAAGAATAAAAGTAAAAAAAATAAAAAATTAAATAAATGAAAAAAATGCAATTAGAACACACACCCCCCGAAATATTTCGACCCCTTTGAAAAAAAATTGGATGCCGTAAGTAGTTTCAGAAAAAAGATTTGAATATTTTACGTATTGGAAAACAAATTCGTGAGGATTGCATACCATTAACACAATACGGAAGATGGGAATTGGAAAAAAATATTTATTTTATAGCTAAACTGGTTACAAGTGTGCAAACGAAATAAAAGGTTATTTGTTCAGTAAAAGCGTAATAATGTTCACCCTACATCACCGTAGGCAGGGCGGATTTATTGCCGCAGTCTTAGAGCTGTTTCTAAGAAAACGTTCGTCTAACAAGTTGAGTGACTTGTCTGTTTATATGTAAAACACACTTGACGCTTTATTTTTTAAAAAAATCCTATGGGAAATGTGGAAGCGTAGAGCAGGTGCATCAAAATCGTCCTCTTCAAGGATTTGATGTCCACATAAATATGTCTATATTTTTGAAACGGTAATAGTAAGAGTCCCTAAATTTGGTCCAAATAACTTTGTGGTCAATATAAATCATCAGTCAAAATTTGATAAGTGGGAGGAGCACCTCACATACAAAGTAAATATTGATTTTTGTATACTAAGTCGACGGCCTATGAGAAAATTCACTGTACTTACTCTGACATTGCCATATTTTTAAAAAAGTTAACTTCATTTTACAAGTAAGTTGTAATAACGAAAAAGTGACCTTGAAGTTCACTTTATCTAAAGTTGCCTTTTGCCAACGCGTACTATAAAGGCAAGTTGCAATAATGGAACTTAGTTTTTTTAATAAATATGGATTACAATACTTAAATTTCATTATTTCAAGAAGCGGATTTAAAAAAACAATTATTTTATTAAAAATTTTCAATCTATTTTGACTTTAACAGAATATTGGACTTTACTACCCTTTTAATACACAATACAAAACATATACAGCTGTTTGAAATAAATTGATTATTGAAAATCATATTTATCAGATTTAAAAAACTAAAAAACTCAAATTCAATTCAAAAATAGAAATTATATTTAATAAAGTTTAATAAATAAGTAAATGCAATAGTTTCCGTATGCTTTAATCCCACAACATAAAGCAAAAAATATTTATGCTCTATTTGGCTCTCTTGTAATATTTATGAAAATATTTCTTTAAAAGTAATCAAATATTTTTTTCGTGTCAAATATTTCTCAAGTATGAACGTATGGCATATTTGTTTTCCGCTATTTATATTTGATGCTATTTGACTAAACAAATATGATCAAACAAATGTGCGTAGTGTGACCACAAAATAAAATTTTAGTTGTTTTTCTCAAATTTTGATCAAATAAGGGAAAGCAAAATTGTGTCAAATATTTTCCAGATGTGGCCGTAGTTATAGACGAAGAAATTTTTTATATGTCTAACCAACTATACCAACTTTGGTTTGCATGCTTGGAAGTTGACAATTATTTACAAATTACATTAAAATTATATATCAAATTTTATTTTGTAATTGACAACTCTACCAGTCATATATATATATATATATATATATATATATATATATATATATATATATATATATATATATATACTCGTACATATATATATACTCGTACATATATATATATATATATATATATATATATATATATATGTACGAGTATATATATATGTACGAGTATATGTATATTTTCTTACTTTTTTATGTACGTGCAGTTTTATGTATGTGCAGTTTTTTCACTTGAAAATCAACTTTTCTTCTAAATGTTCAACTTTTCTTCTAAAAAAAATATATATATATATACATATATATATATATATATGTATATATATATATATGTATATATATATATATATATATATATACACATATATATATATACACATATGTTTCGAAAACGGTTGAAATTGAAATCGAGTAAATTTTCAAAGTCAAATACAATAAAAATAAAATGCGCCAATTATTTTAATTTTTTGATAATCAAAGAAGTTATTTGAAAGGTTAACAGTTAACAACTCAACTCAGTTGAATTGATATTTCAGCTGAAATGTTACAATTTGGTATTATCGATGACAACTTAACCTTTTAAAAACACAAAAAGTTACAACTCATCAATAGTAGTTGTAAAATTTCAACTGAATTTTCAAACCAACTTATTCGAATTGTAAACCGTAATGGGAGCATAAGCGAATTAATAAGGAAAAATATCAAAATCTTGTCTGATTTGAAACTTAGAATAGTTTGGTGTTTCATTCAATTTCAATTTCAATCCATTTCGGTTTTCAGAAGATACCAGGTAATTTATTTTATAGTGTAGTTTTTACAACAATTAAATGTACATAAATGGTATGATGAAATGACACTGAGCTCGAATTTGAGAGTTTGACAAGCGTGGCATTCGGCAAGTAAGACGGATTCCAATACACTGAATCCTGAGTTGCTAGGTTAGCTCTTGTTCTTGTTTTCGACATATACCATTATTTCGTTAAGGATGGGATGGAACATATGATGGTATGTGTGCGTAAAGCAAAAATGGTTTAGTTTATTGAACAAACTAAAAACCGAAATTCCGCAAAAAAATTACCACTAAAGCGTAGTCGTTTTAGTAATATAAACTTTTTTTTGCAAAAGAACAGTCGAGACACATTACTACGTACATATATAAATACGTACTTGTGAGTGATACACCAAATACACGCGATAACTTAAAGTCATGATTTTAAAACATGCCTTTTTTGTTTAATGGCGAGAAGAATAGAGAAGAAATATAGGTAGCAAAAAAGGCAAGATTTCTGGTTTTCATGACTTTTTTGTATTCTTCTTTGTGCTTTGTTCCTCAATGTAAACTAAAGCAATTATAGTTAAAAAACCGCCTTGCAAGAAAAGGTCATGCCTTAAAAATCATGGTATATATACAGTTAATTTTAAGAAACAGATTTAAAAGATCATTTAAAGTAAGGCATGCCTTTAAAGCAGCGATTCTCGTTCATATTGTTTAGGTTACGAAGACAAATTCCTACCAAAAATTTTCCTGAAATGTACCAAAATCAACTGTATCGCTAACCTTTTTACATAGTCTTTCAATTTAAATATCTCCTTCTTTAAAACAGCGTTGACCATGCGAGCACTTGAGCGTCTAAAGGCCCAAACATAATATACTTTTGCTTGCTTAAGCTACTGTCAAAAACTCTACGAAAAGCCTGTCAAATACATAATCAACTTTTTGATGGGTATAATATACTTTTTGAATAGTTGTGTAATTATATTCAAGTTGACAAACAGCCTCCTCGTGGCCCCTCCTGGATAGCAAACTAGCACCCGCTTGTTTGTAACCAATGTGTGCAGCGTAGTCAAATCCCATGGATTTTAAACATTTGGGTTGTGCATAGGGCTTGGAACCCACCACATAGAAAAAAATTCTATCCAATGAAAGCCAAAGCAAAATCCGAAAATTATCCCCTCATAGTTGACGACCACCGCAAACGTATGATTGGCACCTGGAATGTACGGACCCTTCATAGGGAAGGTGGTGTTGGCCAACTGGCGGATGCTCTCAAACAACTATACAGGAAATGCGATTAATAGGATAGGGGTGCAAAAGGCTAACATCTTGTGATATTTACTACAGCTGTCATGCGAAGAGGCGCGAATTCGGATGCGGGTTTGTGATTAGAAAACGACTCTGTCATCTTGTCGTAGGTTTTACGCCTGTTGAAGAAAGACTGACCACCATCCGCATCAGGGAAAAATTTCACAGCCTAACTCTAATCTGCGCGCACGCCCCAACGGAAGTCAAGGATGATACAATCAAAGATGCTTTTTATGCAAAACTTGAGTACGGGCATGAAAAATGCCCGGCACACGACATAAAGACCGTCCTCGGGGATTTTAATGCAAAGATCGGGTGAGAAGGTATCTTTGGTCCCACCGCCGGTCAGTTCAGTCTTCAACCAACTACCGCTCCCAACGGTCTGATTCTGATCGATTTTGCCGCAGCGCAAAACATGGTAGTCTGCAGCACCAGGTTCCAGAATCTCGATATCCGCGAAGCTACTTGGCTGTCCTCGGATCGTTCCACACGGAACCAGATCGATCATATTGTGATTGATGGAAGGCATATCTCTAACACACTAGATGTGCGCACAGTCAGAGATCCGAATATCAACTCGGACCATTACCTTGTTGTAGCCAAGGTACGACTGCGCATTAGTGAAGCGATAACAATGCGCTCTGGTACACAGGGAAAGCTTGATGTAAAAAAAACTGCATTCACAAGAGACGGCTGAGATGTTCTCCGCTCAACTCTCATATAGACTCCATCGCTCCCCTTCTACTTTCGATGACATTGGTGGGCTTCGGGCCAACATCTCTCACTCCTTGCGCACCACTGCGGAAACAGTCATTGGTTATAAGCGCCCACATAAACGAAATCTATGGTGTGATCAAAAGTGTCGCGAAGTCACTGCAGCGAAAAACGCCGCATATAGGAGACCACTTAACGCTGGCTCAGATGGCCTGCCTGCTGAATTATTTAAAGCCGGTGGTGAAGAGCTGGATAGGTGCATGCACCAGGTTATCGGTAGAATATGGTTGAAAAAAAGTATGCCTCAGTGCTCTCTGTCCTGACCTGAAGTAGGGAGATCCTACCATTTGTGCCAACTATGTGTAAGTCTTCTCCCTATCGCATACAAGGTCCTTTCAAGCGAATTGTGTAAACGACTGAAGCCATTCGCCAACTCACTGACCTCTCTCGCGCAACGAAATTGTCACATTACAAGTCGCTCAACCTCCCTGTTCTTCTTTGTGGGTCAGAAACATGGACATTGTTACGAACCGATGTAGCTGCCTTGGATGTGTTTGAGAGAAAAGTTCTATGGAAGATCTTTGTTCCTTTGCGGTTTGGCGATGAACTCCATATTCGAACTAACCATTCGTTGTTCAGCGAATTAACTTTCAGCGGCTACGCTGGCTAGGACATGTCGTTCGAATGGATGAAGATGCTCCAGCAAGAAGAGTGATCGATGTGAAAGTCAGTGAGCGAAGGCGTAGAGGACGCCCTTGTCTACGATGGAGAGATCAGGTCGAGGAAACCCTTTCCGCAATGGGTGTGACCAATTGGCGAAGGCACGCGCTAAACAGAAGTGCCTGGATGAAGATGCTGCAGCAGGCCGAAATCCGGAAGACGGGTTGTAAAGGCCATTTATGTAATGTATGTATGTATGTATGTGTAATTGAGAACATGAAAATTACTATCTGAGAGTTGAATTGAATGGATATTAGCATTGTTAGTATCTGGCTGAACTTATTTTTTATTAAAAATATAAACATTTTAATATTTTGTGTAAACGTTTAAGCATATTCAGAAAAATAATAATAATAATAAAATCTGCATATACCGACAACGCTTGTTCGATCGTTGCTGTTTCAGTGACAAATAAAAGCAAGAGCATCCATTGCACAACGTGTTTCTTTTGCTATTGTTTTGCATATAACACACAAACAGCTGTTTACGTACGTGCAGTGTGATCAGGTTCCAGGGCACATTAAAGGAGGTACTTGCGAGTCTACAAATGTATATTTTTGCTCATGCATGTTACATTTTTAGAGCCGCCATGTTTAAAATTCAAATTGTTTTACTTTAAGAAACAAAAACGTAGTTATGTGAAGAAGTGTTGCGTAAATTTTTTTAAGTTTATAATTCAAGTTTTATAATTATTGTGAAATTGTATTTATTTATTTATTAGTTATCCTAACTCAAACTAGAATATTAAGATAACATAAATTATAAAGCAATGGCTACTGAGGCCTTCAGCTAAAAATATGTTTAGTATTTATGGCTTTAATTTAAAATTATACGTTAAAATTCAATACATTGTATGGTATTTATTATTTACATATATATTATTTACATTTATATTATTTACATATATTTTTATATACTTTACATATATATATATATATATATATATATATATATATATATATATATATATATATATATACTACATATATATATATATACTACATATATATATATACTACATATATATTTTACATATATATTTTACATATATATATATATATATATATATATATATATATATACATATATACTTTACATATATATTTTACATATATATTTTACATATATATATATATATATATATACTACATACTTACATACATATAGACATATATATGTATATATATATACACATGCCTATGTACAACATGTATCTATATTTACCTATTTACTTATTATAAGTTATATTATAAGTTGTATGGTTGTATACAAAGTTATATGTACAAAAGCATACAAACAAATATATGGTTTAGCAAAATTTCGCTTTCTCTTCATATGTCTCTGTACACCCCGGTTTTCTTCAAGTAGCCTAGGTTCATTCTGATATTAGTTATGGAGGGATTGGCTAGGTATTGTATTGGGTTTGATTGAAAAAAGCGATATCTGTCAGTTGGGAATTTCGTGCAATATGATAAGATATGTTCGATAGAAATAGAATTAGCATAACAGTATTAACATTGCTGAGATGAGCAATTGACTGTTAGGTGTCTCTTTGTGAGTGAAGTATGACCTAATCTGAGTCTGATAAATTTAGAATAATCCCGAGTATTAATAATCCTATTGACGTTAAAGTTCAAATAATCTCTGATGTTTATCCGGTTCGGATTAATCTTCCTATACCACTCTGACGTTCTTGCCCATATGTTAGATTGTTGGGTGAGTGAATGTCGTATGTGCCTGACTATGTCCCTAGTGTTCAGGTTCTCAGTCAGGATAAGAGGAGATTTGAGTGCCGCCTTTGCCGTATCGTCAGCGAACTCATTGCCAGCAATCGAGCAATATCCCAGGACCCAAGATATTAGAATTTTAGGATAATTTTCAATCAAGAAATGTCTTATATACGTCGCATAAAAGTTGTTGTTGTGATTGTTTCCAATCGCGCGAATAGCCGAAAGTGAGTCAGTTAAGATCATACTTTTGCCGTTAGATTTTGCAATATATTTTATTGTCTCAAATATTGCTATTATCTCCGCTCAGAAAACTGTGGAGTAATCAGGAAGTATGGATGATTTTATAATAAGATTTTCGGTTGTGATGCTGTAGGAGAGTCCCACATTATTCTTGGAACCATCTGTATATAACATTCTAAGTAGTTTCCCTTGGGTAACGGCCCAACGATGTGATAAGACAGTCGGGATGTAGGTGCCATGGAGGTCGAGATGACGTGATAAATTTATTGTATGGTACAACTGGCAGGTTGTTGGCTCTGCTAAAGTTTAAAATGCGACTTAAAGTGGACTGAATTTTATTTGAGTTAATCTTTCTTGAAAGTTGTTTTGTTATATTCAGGATAGGTGAATCCGAACTGTTATGGACGTTATGTAAGAGTTTAAAAGCGCAAATATCTCTACTTGTCTCAAGTGTAGTAAAACCCGTTTCAATTAGCATATTGTTTACAGGTGTGGTCCGAAACGCTTTGAGTGAGATTCTGAGAGCGAAATTAAAAATAGATTTAACCTACCGAAAGTTTGATTTAGGTGCCCATCCATACAAATAAATACCATAAAGGATCTTTGATAATATCAACGCCCTAACTGCGGAGATTATCGTAAGTGTGTTGCAGTTAAATTTCCTGTTCGATAGACATTTTATAATGTTTAATCTACGGGATACATAATTCGTAATATAGAGAATGTGGTCATTCCAGTTGTATCTTGAATTAAAAATTATACCCAAAATTTTTAGCGATAATGTATTTTCAATTGTAAAATTAACTGAGGTGATACATGGTTGACAAGATCTCTTTCTACAAATATGTAGGTGTTTACATTTAGTCAAGGATAGCTTAGCGCCCGAGTAGTTACTCCAGTTCTTTATATGGGTTATTATAGGTCCAATGTCTATGGTCTGATTTTTGTCTTTAGAGAGGGTTTTTATGATATAAAAATCATCGGCGTAAGCACAAAATTTGTATTCCTTGAGTGATAATAAGTGCTCACTTAGTTTGTTGTAGAAGATCAGGAATAAGATTACCGAGAGTGGCGATCCCTGAAGTATTCCATTGTATAATGGGTATAGTTTGGAATATTGGTTGCCGAATTTTATTCTAAATTGCCTGTTGGACAAAAAGTTTCCGATGTACTTTATTATCCTGGGTCCCACTATCCACTCAATCAGTTGTTGTATTATGGTGTGTTTGTTAATTCTATCAAAAGCTTTTGAAAAGTCTATTGATATGATCGGGGCATGATTCTTATGAGAGAGGGAATTTGTGATGATGTGGTCAAGGAACAGGTGGATATCTGTTACAGATTTCCCCCTTCTAAAACCTAGCTGATGTGGGCAAAGAAGGTTCTTGGCAGTAACATACCACCAAAGGCAGTTGGCTATTATCTTACCCAATAGCTTCGAGGCACAAAGGTTCAACGAGATAGGTGTATACGAATTTATTTGGGTCTTGTCCAAGTTGGGTTTGGGAATTAGTTATAGAGATGAGTAAGTCTTAGTTTGGTCTTATCGTCAAGATTCCCTATCATGAGATAAGATATTCTGTCAATGCCGAGAGCATTTTCCCTCAATTTTACAAGAGCTAGTTCCAGCTCCGATTAGGTAATATTTTCTTCTATCGCAATGTCCTCATTGGATATAAACTCGTTTGGGAAATTGTGATCGTGTGATTTCGATGACCAATATTGAGCAAATTCTTCAGCTATAGCATGTTTGTCAGATATAAATTGATCTGGGTCGGAAATTGATTGAATCGCGTAAATAGACTGTGGTAGGTGGATTCCGCAGAACGTTCTAATATTTGACCATATTCTATTAGTTGGGGTTTCCGGATTAATTTCCGCAGTAAAGTTAGAAATTGATGTACTTTTGGCAATCTTCAATTGTCTTTTAAATTTAGCAACAGCTCCTTTATAGTTTAAAATATTATCAGTACCAATATTCCGTTTAAGTATGAGCCATAATCAATTCTTTTCCTTTTTTAGTTTGTTAAGGTGGTTGTTCCACCATAGAATGGTCTTTCTAATGGAAGGGTTAACCTGAGGGATGGAGTAGCTAGCACTTTGCAGAACAATTTTCTGAATATTGGCCGCCTCTTGATTAACTTTATTGCCAACAGGTCGATCATCACTGTATTTCAATGACAGATCTCGGAATTTAGCCCAGTCTGCTTCGGCAGTAATAAATTTTGGTCTTGGTTTAGAAGCGCCAGTTTATGGTGATGTGAAAAGTCTCATAATTATGGGGAAATGATCACTGCCATGGGGGTCATCTTCGGTTTCCCAATTAGATTGTACGCTCTGACAAGAGGAGCCAAAAGATAAATCTAGGTGAGTGAGAGAATGATGCGTACTGTAGTGTGTTGGTGAGCCATCATTAAAAACTACAAAATCTGATTGGGTGATGTAGTCAGCGAAGGTGTTGCCCCTTGAGTTATTGATAGCAGATCTCCATAGAGATCAAATTGATCAAACATGTCATATAAAATTCTCAAATCGAAAGGCTTAGAGGGAGGGATAGAAGTGTTAATAATTGTAAATTTTCCTCTAGCCTGAATGATAGCACCAACGGCGTCGATGTGATTAGGCAAGGAAAGGACTGTATATTGAAGAGAATTGTGTATTAAAAGTGCAACTCCCCTGTAGGAGTGAGTAGCAGAGTTTCTGAAGAAGATCTTAAAGTTTAAGGGAACTGGTAAGCCTGATAGGTTGTGAAAATGGGTTTCTTGGAGAGATATCACTTTCGGGTGCTATTTTTTTATGAGTATTTGAAGTTCATTATAATTGTTCGTATATCCTTTGATGTTCCATTGAATTATAGGAAGGTTCATGATTTTTGTTCTTAGCAGTATGTTTGTCCACAGTGCTACTTTCCTTGCAGTAAATGCAGCAAATTTCATTATTACATATTTCATCTATCTCGGGATTAATATGGCTTAAGTTGCCACAGCAGTAGCATAGTTTCTGGTTTAGACAGGCTTTTTGTATGTGTCAGTAGTGAAGGCAATTGTTGCATCTTATTGGTGATGGAATGTATGGACGGATATGAATTTTTTGGTAGCCTAAATAGATGTATTCTGGCAAATCCGAAGTTGCGAAGGTAAGTATTAAGAGACCAGTCTCTTTAAGGTTATCGTTTTCTTTTTTTTTAATTTTTTTAACTTCGGTCACTTTTTGGTGAGCTAAGTTTGATTGGATTTCATCTTCAGGAATGTCAAATAGGTCAACTGAATATATGACTCCTTTTGAGTAGTTAAAGTATTTGTGTTCAGAAACTTCAATCCTGGTATCATAATTAAAAGCAGTGAGCTTGATGAGTTTATTGGCTTGAATGGTGTTTTTGGTTTTAATAAGCAATGTGCCGTTTCTTAATTTTCTGCATTCTGATACTTCGCCGTCACAGACTGAGTCGATGACAGCTTTAATTAAGAAAGGGCAGAGATTCTGAAGAGTTTTATCACTTTCTATTCGCTTGATGGAGAGATAAGTTGGACCGTTTAGATTGGATGAAATTTTTTGGAAGAATCAAAACTTAAGCCATTACATTGATTCTTTTTATTCAAAACATCGGGTGGTTTGTTCATGTTTTTTCCTTTTGGGTATGAAATAAGTGAGTAATCTACTTTATTTTGTTGCTTTTCGATTGGTGGTTCCGTTTGTTTTTTTTTTTTGTGTGAAATTTGTATAATTATTGTGTGAGCAATAAAAAACGAAAATGTAGGTTTGTTGTATGTGCAAAAAAAATATCCAGTTGGATTAAGAAAGACCCAAAGACCCAGTGAAAAGGGCAAATTGGGCAAATTGGGAAGCAGTTTATACCCTCCAGTCGCATTTGCTCAGATCACTTTTTTGCAGCAGTATATTTCGTTCCGGAAAGATTATTATTATCACAACATACTAAGCTATTTTAAGCCAATTGGAAAACAAACTAGTTTTAGTTAAAGAGTAATTACATTATATACAGTTCAGTTCTTGTACATACAAACGGTGAAGCCTGCTTTACAAATCAATTGAATAAAAAAAATTTTTGAAACATATTGAATAATTCTAATTCTCTAGTCTAGACTGTTAAATGCGAATAAATTGATATAAATATTCATACATACATATATGCCTTTTATTATTAGAGTATCATCATCAATTCAATATAATGATGTAGAAGATGTGTCACCTATAGAGTCTCCAACGATACAATCAGAACCATTTAGCCCTTTTGGAAATGATGTATTGTATGATACAATAGTAACAGAACTTTTTCATAATTCCGTATATGATTTGTAAAAGATAAAATACTAAAATCAATAAATTAAAAGAATTTTTTAATTTTTAAGGCGCGCTATAAGCGGAATAAGTTCCACAACACAACAAGGAACCCAAACAGAGTAAGTGATTTTTTGTTTTTATTGTAATCAAAAATTTATAATTTGTTTTTCAATTAGAAGAAGGAAAAATGAAAAAAAATTTCTTGGATCCATTGTACAACATAAGGCCCCGAATATTATTTTACTTAAGCATACAGTAAGGTAACCGATCTCTTTGAAAAATTTCCTCTGGAGTGACGAATCAAATTTTTTTGGTTTGGATCTGGCGACATGGCGTTCTTCAAACAAGCAGCACAACTCCATGTACACAACAATGACAGTAAAGCATGGTGCCGGAAATGTGATGTTTTTGGTCGCATTTTCTGGGCACGGTGTTGGTTCAATAATCAAAATAGGTACGCAAATGGAAAAACTTTTTAACACAATTACCCCATTTTCAGACGAATACATGCCACTTAGATGGCATTTTAAGCCTGGTAATTGTTAAACCTGAAAATGTTAGTGATTTATGAACAGAAATCTGAAGGAAATGGTAAACAATACCAAAGGAACGTTCCGAGAGACTTATAGACAGTATGCCAAGGACATGTGATATTATAAAAAAAGTACCAAGTACTTAGTTTTGAACAAAATAAATGAGTAGTTTAATTTTTTTTCCTTGCTGGAAATAATAAATTTTTTTAGTTTGTGCTAAATTACTATCCAGTCATTTTTTGGGTTATGCTCTATAAAGCAAAATAAACTAATTGAAACGAATAAAACTAAAGTGAACTAATGCTAAGTATTCCTTGGAGCACGAATGATACATTAAGACATAGAAATGGTTAAAATAATAAAAACGTAAAAAATATTTTGATTCAAAAAAGTACAGTTAAGGAATGTGCTAACCCAATGTCCACCACTGTATACATATATATATATATATATATATATATATATATATACATATACAAAAAAATTGATTGAATGATTGTGGTTTTTTCGTATGTTTTAGATTGGATAACGACTTGTAATTGAACGCAAAGACTTCAACAAAAAAAAAAGAGTCGAAAAATTCTGAATAGATAGCGCTGAAGGCGGTCATTTCTTTATCTCTCCTTCTGTTAAAGGTATTTTAATAAGATTTAGCACGCCAGTTCAGTGTACATATTCTAAGTTATACAGCAAATATGAACGGAATTGGATAAGTGGGCATGGTATCTTCCATACAAAGCAAATCTTGACTTGTGTATATCTTGAGAACGGTTAAAGAGGAAGTTTTTGAATTTCGTTAAAATAACTCTGTTGTTAATACTCATCATCAGTTAAAAAATGAGCTGAATTGGACAAGTAGGCACGATATATCCCATACAAAGTAAATATTGATTTTTGTAAATCTTGAGAACGGTTGAAGTTTCTGAATTTGGTCTAAAGTTGTAAAGTGGGCGTAATTGGATAAGTGGGCGTGGTATCTCCCATACATAGTAACTATTAATTTTTGTATGTCTTGAGAACTGTGAGAGTAAAATTTTCTAAATATGGTTTAAACAACTTCTTAGACAGGACACATCATCAGTCAATAACTGGGCGATATTGAATAAGTGGGCGCGGCATCTCATTCGTACTAAATATAGAATTTTACATACACGGGAAACGATAACAGTTAAAGCTTAGTTATCTATCCACATAAGCCAAAAAGCGGAAAAGTTTAGATAAGCGGGTATTACACAAAGCACTACCCGGTGTGCTAATGCTATTTATATATGTATTCTTATCTATGTATATATGCACATTTGCCAGTAGTCGGCACTAATTTTCCAGTTTTTGTCATACTATGTTTCTATTGCCGGCATATCATATCTTAGTACAGAAAATAATAAATCGAGATTGATTTCAAACTGTTACTTATTTAAAGCAAATGTTTCTATATGTTCAAAAACATATGCTAAAACCGAAAAAAGAAATAGATGACAAAGGAATATATTATATGGAATTATATTATATGAGTTCTGAAAGCTAGCCTCTAATGCTTAAGTCTACTCTATAATTGGTATTTCAAAATGTGTCAGCTTTTACCATGGACCGGTCCTCTCAAGCCGCAAGCACAGTAGTCTAGAGAAGTATCTAAAATCATCCCACGCGTCGAATCCGGTTTACTATGAGGTCGCCGACTTGCATTTCTGTGAACAAGGGATCAAAACATCAGCTAAAGATTGCCAGAAATCCGTTTTGAAAGCGGTTATGAAGCCACTTAATCATTCCCCCTTCAAAAACCAACTGTAGACTTTCCGACAGAATTTTGAGACTGCCCATAAGGCTAAAATGACACAAACGCAGCTCCCAAAAATTTGATCATTGGTCAGTGTTACTTAAGACGAGTTTGAAAAGGATATAAAGATTTAAAAAATTATCATTTCTAGAAGTCTTAACGTATTTTGAGATCTCAACCTTAACAAAACTAGTAGTAACCAATGCCGACAATAGAAACAAGTGATGTTTTAGTAGTGGTGTTTTAGTAGTCGGCATTAGAGTTCCGGCTACTGAAACATTTACAAATTTTTCGTTCCTATTGCCGGCATCGCTTAAGATTACAGAAAAATAATTTTTTTCAGCTCTTTCACTTTTATAGCCATATTTCAACAGTTTTCTACCTTTAGAAAACAAATCCGATTGAAAATTGAGTATTTTAAAGTAATTATTGACATTATTAATTCGGCATTCCCACTAATTTTTTGTTAAGAAAACAAACATTTTCGTAAAAACCGAAAGACAGTCACTAATTAGAAGAAAATACTGTCAAAAATACTTATCTAAGCTCAAATTGTTTTTAACATATAGAATGTTGAGTATATTTATAAATATCATTTAGCCTTACTTTAATACATAATTACTTTTATTTTTCGTTATTTAAGTATAAGTACAAAAATTGCCGACTGGTACATGCCGACCTTAAGTGCACTCACCCTATGATATCTTTGGATCAAAGAAGGTCAACGCTGCGGTTACTGGAGTTAAATACCATATATGATTACTTAATTTGCTTAGTGACGCACGACTTATCTTGTCATCAATACTCTTACAGTCATGCAAATCCTTAAGCAATTTGAGTCTGTATAGGAATTAAGTTTAAATCCTGTTTAATTTCATTTGTGTCATATTAAACTCAATTCAAAATAAGTATAACTTAAGGCAACAAACAGCTTTCGACATTCAACCTATATGAAGAAATGCTTCTCATATTTTTAAGGCAAATAGCGAAACTGTATCACCACGAAAAACTATATTCAATTGAAGAAATTTTTTTTGATATGCAAATTTAATAATCTCTGATACACTACCAATTGCATCACACACTTTCTGATTTTCAATTCAAATCATAAAGTTAATTTTATCAATGTTGTTCCAAGCGTCTCTAATTCTGCTGAATAATTGAACAGTTAATTAGATTCTATTCTTGCAATAGGTCATAAACTATTTCCGATTGTTGCTTCCCTATTCCAGATGCTATTGTTGGGATTCCAAGTAATATTATTATTATTATATATATATTTAATTCGATCAATGGATTTTTTTTTTTCAATTAACGATGGCAATAAGCTGTAATGCCACCAATTTCTTCATCATGAAATTTACTTTTAATTTTTTGTGCAATATTTACTCGAAGTTCTGAGCTACTTCGTGATTTAGAGCTTGAGCAGTTGCTACAAGTATCCGCACAGCGTTACAGTCACTAATTATACATTTGTCCAAAACTGTTACAAGATTTCCCGTTATAAAATCTATTTTCTCTCGATTTCGTTTAGATTTGCTTAGTGCTGAATCATCTTCCGCGTCCCTCGTAATATCAAACTCCTTAGTTTCTTTACAAAATCTTAATTACTAGCAAATTTTTCAATGCATTTTAACTATTAGCAGGATATACATACGAGTATATGTATGTAAACATGCAATATTTAAAATCGACTTCTACAAAAGTTTTTATAATCAAATTGTTTGTAACAAATCATGGAAATTACCGTAAATTTAATAAAATTATAGCAAAAAAGTTCTATTTCTATCGTATTCTAAAGCAAATAAAAAAAAAATATTTTTTCGATTATTTCACCAACAGGGGTCACATGCGAAGCGATGTGCCACACCTTCTCTTTAACCGACGCCCATAACTTTTTAAGGGGGCGTAACGATCTCTAACTTAAAAAAAAATTTTTTTCTATCACACATCTAAAGACCACCCTAATATACATACATATACATTCCTTTTACATATGCATTCCTTTAAATTTTTATTATGAGAAATACATTTTATGTGTATACACCACAAAGGCTCCCAGCTGCGCGGAAAGGATTACTCTAGTTTTTTAAATAAATAAGAAGTTTTGTAAAAACAATTTATTTGTAGGATTTTTTTACACTTGTTTATTTCTTGTTTATTTCAAAACGTTTGAGTTCCTTTAAATTGAGCAAAATAAAATAAACGAAGCGAATTTGGTATTTTTATACAGTCTTTATTTCTAAACTAACTTTATACACAATGTCCAACTTATTTTAACTTCCACTGAATACACAAATTTACTCAACACTTATTAAATTCAACCCTTAGCACTTTTCTCTATGACTGTTATACTTATTTTAGATTCGAATGTTGTCATTCTATAACTTACTATTCAGTTACGCTCAATTCAAATTTAAAGATTTAGTGCATATTTGACTCATAGCTCAAATATGTATGTAACTGCTATGCAAAGATTATACTCTCGTAGCCGTGACACACACCAATATGATAAATTTCACAATAGTTAAGTTTATATGGTATGTAGGTATATCATCTGTCATCTTGCTACTCAATGCAATCATTTTACTTTAACCCGAATTAACCCCGATTACCTTACGGTAACGCAAAACATGCGGTTACATTTACACGATTAAATCCAAAGATAGAAACGATAAACGCTATTTGATGCAAAACATAAATGGTTTTTCAAAAATATAAAGGTTTTGCTATTCTTAGTTCAATTAGCAAAGTTCTCGCATCAAGAGTTGTCCAACCATTATGAGTCACACCTTAACGTCAAGTTTTTGCTCAACTTAACTTAACATTTCTTTGTTTCAATGTTTGACAAATTCAACCATGAAGGTTGAATAGTTTTTTGAGCAGTACGTTAATATTGTTGAAGCCTTTTACGAAAATGGGCAATCAAATTAAAATGCAATTCGTGCACTTCTTCATTTTGTTGGTCAGCATAATCGACCAAATGTGTTCACAATCGACAGAATTGAGCGCAAATTTCAGCAAACTGGGTCTGTCTGTAGGAAATTGGAAACACCTGTGCTTGCTCGAACATTCTTTCTGCGGAAAACATCGCCTCGACTCGTCGTTATGCCCAACAATGGTGTTCGCTATCGCGAGATGATAACGAGCTTCTTATGGCCAGGAATTGAGGATATGGACCTGGACGATATGTGGTTCTAACAGGATGGTGCCACTTATCACTTGCCACACAGCCAACGAAACAATGGCTCTTTTGCGCGGGAAATTCAATGGCGTGGTATCAAATGTCGTGGTGATGTTAATTGGCCGCCACGATCATGTGATTTGACAACGCTGGACTTCTTTCTAATAATTCAGCACATTAACGACATTGAACCTCAATTATGTCTCAGAATCATTCAAAATATGGACCAACGGATAGAGATATGCCACCGAAACCGTGGCAAGCATTTGGCCAATGTTTTGTTTCACACATAATTGTCATAGATCCTTCTATCATAATAAAAAAAAAAATATTAAAATAATGCTCCGAAAACTTTTTGTTTTGGTTGGACTATCCTTTATATAAGTACACATCTTTTCAACAAACTATATGACCAAAAAGTTCTGGGAATTACCGGGTTAAAAAAAATGCACTTAATTACACAGAATCAATTAAATTACTTTGTTTAAGGTGTATGTAAAGTAAAAGTAAATTATCTCGATTATAGTAAAAAAACAACAATTAAATCGAAAAATTACCGTCTTTACTACCTTAGGGCGCTACGGCTATTAAGAGAACGGATAAAATGTAAAACGTACCCGAACACATGAAAATAGATAAAACGAACAAAGCTTTGTTGCCAGCTCGAAATGTCTTACACGTTTAAGTACATATCTAGCAGAATGCTTGAGGGTTAAATTAATTTTTAATACACTTTTAAAACCACCAAAAACAGAAAACCTAGTTTCTTGGCTAAGTAGCCAAATCAGTTCGAATTATGATGAAATGTGGTATTGAAAAGTTTTTAATAATCTGTCATAAAACGATTTACAGCTGAACAAAGTTTTAACTGAAAAAACCAACAGATTTTGAAATTACCATGACTTGTAAAAAAGTAGCTCCCTATTTGTAGCTTTAATTTCTTTAAATCTATGTACATAAGTACATATGTATTTAAAAAATGTGAATTTAAGTTTTGTAATTCCCAAAAAATATCACGTTGGCACTACCTGTAGAAGAGGAATTTATTTTTGAATCTTTATAATTTAATTTCTCAAACAATTAAATTTAAAATAACGACAGCATTTAATTTTTATTTATAATTATTTGATTGTTTCTTTATATTTATAATTTTTGTTGTTAATTAAATTAATTTATATTTAACTCGTATGTTAGCCAGCTGGAACTCTTAACAAGTTTTATTGTTTTGGTTTAAGGTAATAATTCGTTTTAATGAATGGCATTTTAGCCACTTCAGCATCATAAAAACGATCACGAATTTTTAATTGCACACGACAGCCGGCCTGTTTGAATTGTTCTTGAATATAGCCCATGGCAATGTTGTAACCTAAAGAAGGACTGGGACAACCACTTGTTACAGCACCCACCTTCTGGTCATTTTTATAAATTTCTACTCCAGCACGAGCTGGTGGTGGCTTTCCTGTACCTGTGAGCTTAATGCCTATGCGCCTACGTTCTACACCGGATTTGAGTTGTTTATTGATGACAGCAGCACCAGGAAAATTCTCCTCTGAACGACGACGTTTAGCTACCAGCCAAGCAAGTGCAGCTTCAATGGGAGTTATACTGGCATCAATATCACTTCCATATAAACAAAGACCGGCTTCAAGTCTTAAAGAATCACGTGCTCCTAAACCGGCTAGTTTTACCTCTTGTTTTCGTTGTTGCAATAAAGCCTCAGTCACATTTTCAACACGATTAGAGGGTATTGATATTTCAACACCATCTTCGCCAGTGTAACCGCAGCGTGTAATACGGCAGTTGGCCACACCAGCCACGTCCGCTACTACGGTATTCATAAAGTACAGTTTCTTTAAATCCACTGATGTTACCCCCGATAAGGCTTCCACTGCCGTTGGGCCCTGTAAGGCTATTAATGACTGATCTGAAGGTGCGAGAAATTCAATGGCAACATCTTTTCCGTTCGATTTGAAATTGTTAACCGCTGTCTCCATTATTACCATGTCTTGCTGTTTCATGGCAGCATTCGATACTACATAGAGAAGATCACTTTTAACCTTAGTTACAATTAAATCATCCAAAATACATCCTTTCTCATTGGTAAAAACTGTTAACGAACCAGTTCCATCTACGGCTCCTCGAATATCTGCTGTACATATCGATTCAATACAGTCTGCGGCATCTTTGCCATACACATAGGTTTGTAACATGTGCGAAACATCAAATATTGAAGCATGTTTTCGAGTGTGAATATGAGAGGCGACTATACCTTGATCGGCATATTGCACGGGCAGAGAATATCCGCCAAAGTTTACAATTTTACCACCATTCTTAACATGAAAATCATAAAGGGCTGTACGTTCAACTTTCTCGTTCGATTCGTGTGAAGCAAAACGCCGTTGAGCATTTGTTGGCGATAACAAATGTCTCCGTAAGTTATTTGTTGGTGTAATAATCTTTCTAATCATGATTCGTTATTACTTAAAAATGTTTTTTTTTTTTTACTTGAGCCTTGGGGGTATCGATGAATGCTTGTTTTCATTTGAAAATTCTATTTTAAACTGAAAACATTTTCAATTGAAGTTTGTATTTTCATCTGTTGATTTCACTTAAAAACAAGATCATTAGCAGCTGTAATAACAAACGCGTCGAAAGATAAGAAATGTCACCAACGTTATCATCATATTGTTGGTTTTATTTCAGTGTTAGACGTTTCTTCTTTACGTTTCTCATTTCTCTCATAGATTAAGAGAATGTGGATGCTATTTGATATATGTATTATTTTGGACTCTGAGATTAAAAATTATACATTAATTGGCAGCGTTGTCAGCTCAGTGCTTTTAGCACTGTTTTTAGTGCTTTTTAAAATTGTTAACGCGAAAAATTTTTGAGTTAGTGCTTAGTCCTTTATTGTTTCCTAATTTAGTGCTTTTTCTTCTTGGTGACACCAAGTCATTATTTCAAATTGTAATAAAAATTTTTACAAAAAAGTAACAACATAGTAAAAAAGTTTAGACTGTACAAACGACAGCTCAGTGCTTTTAGCACTGTTTTTAGTGCTTTTTAAAATTGTTAACGCGAAAAATTTTTGAGTTAGTGCTTAGTCCTTTATTGTTTCCTAATTTAGTGCTTTTTCTTCTTGGTGACACCAAGTCATTATTTCAAATTGTAATAAAAATTTTTACAAAAAAGTAACAACATAGTAAAAAAGTTTAGACTGTACAAACGAATTAAGAATGTTTATTTACCTGTTCGATGAGATGTGTGGAGATTAAATGCTTAAGCTCAGCAAACAGACAAAAATTTTACCAAATTTTGGTTTCTAACCTAAAGGCTTGCAAAATTGTTCTATATGCCTCCACTAGTATAGAATTCAGCTTGGCCTGCATGTGGTAAAAAGACATGTGTCTTTGAAGTTCTCAAGATTTAACAGCCTTGTTTAGATTATTTTGGCTCTTAATGTCTTTGTAACGCACATTCAAAAGGAACGC
Source organism: Wohlfahrtia magnifica (assembly GCA_023159175.1). Classification (NCBI taxonomy): domain Eukaryota; kingdom Metazoa; phylum Arthropoda; class Insecta; order Diptera; family Sarcophagidae; genus Wohlfahrtia; species Wohlfahrtia magnifica. The sequence continues at coordinate 2,272,595 of JAKWBJ010000216.1, read as the reverse complement.
TGAATGGGAAGTTGACAAAACTTCGCCTAACGCCAACATAATATTTATCGCACATTAATTGTGCATGGCACATCAACAATGTCGATGATTTTCCTAGAACTTCTCGGTGTCAAAAGACTTTTCGAAATGTATAAAATCTGTATTAATTAATGAACGCCACTCAGCAGTCTACTCAGCTTTTTCGTTACATAGCATTATTCGTTACGTAGCACTATTCGTTACGTAGCAATATGCAAGTGTACGAATTTTTAAACCTTAAAATTATTAAATTTTCATATTTTGAAACGGTAATAGTGGAAGTTTTTGAATTTGGTGTGACTTCATTACCAATACAAATTATCAGTCAAAAAGTAGCATTGGATAACACCTTCCATTTTTATATCAAATATATGTACACCTAAGTTCAATAGGTGCAAATTAAGCAATTATATGTATGTATATCGATTTAGTTATTATTATATTTTAATTATTATTTTAAAAAAATCGAAAACGTACAAAAGCTTGGATTTATCAAACTTTTATTAAAATGGAATAAAAACCCGTAAATATAAAAAAATTAAATATAAATAAAACTAAAAACAATTTTAAACTTAGTGCTTTTTTTTAAATTACGCGTTTTTTCTCGACTTTAGTGCTTTTCGAAATTTAAAAGTTGACAACGCTGTTAATTAGTGTACTTGTGTATTGCATTTTATTTTTTTCCTTTACTCCTCGTACTACTCGTACACAATTTGCTGCTGTTGTCTTTGCCTCTTCCCATGTACGATTGTTTTGCCCTACTTCTTGGATAATTGTGCGTCGCCAGGCGTTTCTTGGTCGACCGTGGATCCTTGATCCTTGAGGATTCCACTCAAGTGCCATCTTTGTAATACTACCGTGATTTTCCCTTGAGGTATGGTCCATCTCCACTTTATTTGCCTTATCTGCTTCAGTATGGGCTTTTCGTTTGTTAAATTCCATAGATCTATGTTGCTTATGGTGTTAGGCCAGAATATCTTGCATATGATTCTAAGGCACTTGTTGGTCAATACCTGTAGCTTTTGCGTGATGGTGTTAGATACAGGCCAAGTTTCACTGCCGTACAACAGAATTGACTTTATACATGCGTTGAATATTCTGAGCTTGGTTCGCCTGGATATGTATGAGCTTCTCCATACTGACTGTAATCGTCCGAATGCCGACCTTGCTTTGTTGAGCCTGTTGTTAACGTCTATTTCTGCACCGCCGTTTGTTGCTATTGTGCTTCCAAGATAGCAGAAGCTATCTACATACTTTATTGGCCGGCCCTATACTATGATGTTTTCTGTGCTATTGTTGTTAATTCTCATAGCTTTAGTTTTCTTAATATTTATCTCAAGGCCAACGTTGCGAGTCAGTTTTTCCAGGTCATTTAATTTTGACTGCATGTTGGAGATCTTGTGTGAGAGAAGGCAAATATTATCCGCATAATCCAGGCCCTCGAGTTGTCGTGAGAGACTCCATGTTATACCTCTCCTTTGTGAACATACTTCGCTCATGATTTCATTGAGTACGGTGGTGAATAGTAGAGGTGAGAGTGAACATCCTTGCTTTACTCCAGCGTTAGTATGGAATGGTTGGCTGATGGTGCCGTTGTGGAGAACCGAGAGTTCTGCATTCTCGTACATTGCTCGTATTATTCGTATTATTTTCTGGGGTACTCCTTTTCTTCTCAATGCTTTCCACGTAGCAGTCCTTCTGATGATATCGAAGGTTTTCTTAAAGTCGACAAACAGTAGGTATAGAGGTGTACGCCATTCTAGAGACTGTTCTATTATGATGCGTAGGGTGTTGGCCTGGTCTACGCAGTTTCTATTTGGCTGGAATCCTGCCTGTATGACTGCTAGTATCTTCTATATGGTGTTAAGCAGAGTAATTCCTCTCCAGTTATTGCAATCTTTCAAGTCGCCACTTTTAGGTAGTTTCACGATGATGCCTTTCTTTCAAGTTGATGGCAGCCTCTCTTCCTCCCATGCTGATGTGATACGAGGCCGTAGTAATTCAGCTGCAATTGTAATGTCCGTCCGTAAGATTTCGGCTTCTAAGCCATCTTCGCCTGCAGCTTTATTATTCTTCAACTTCGTTATTGCCTCTTTTAACTTATTTAAACTGGGAGGACTACATGCTATGTTCAATGTATTTTGCATAGGGCAGTTATCGTACATTTCGATGTCTTCATCTGTGTCCGTTACGTTGCTAATTTCCTCGAAATAAATATAAAGTACATATTTTGTATAATAAATAAATTACACAAGTTTACAAAAATAAAATTTTTTGTTGTTCACTGAATGAAACACACATACGAGTATGTACATTTTTACGAAAGGCTACCTATGTATGCTGATTAATCATCCTCTTTTGTTTCTTCACGTACACGCCACAGCTTAATAATAAATACATACGTTTTATGGGAAGAGAGTTTAGAGAAGACAGAGTATTTTCGAATTTTTCTGAGTCCAAATGAAAACTTGAAATCTTTGTGGTTGTAGTTTTGCCCTTAAACTACAACTACGGCGATAAACTACAAACTACGAAAATATTTTTAGTGATTTACCAAAGAATTTCGAGGGAATGGATGTAAAAATGTCTCTCAAATTTCACTTTTTACATTCCCATTTGCACTCCTATTCTGCGTTTCGATTCGAACCGAAATTTTCTCCGTTTGGCAAATGTGGTATTCTGAGTCTCGATTCATAGCTACGTTTTTCTAAGTTGTTAAAGTTGTGACGGAGAATCTTTTGATTTTTGTTTTTTTAATCCAAAATATATTATTTGGCTAACATTTTTTATTATCTATATACTTATGTATATAAAAATGGATAGTGGTTTGTGCGGATGCTTAAAACTTGAAAACGACTGGACCAATTTGCATACCTAGTCCTGTGATTTTATTCGTAACTGCTCAGCTGAGGAATTTGAAAAAAGGAAAGTCGAAAAATTCTCAACATGTGGGGCTGTAGGCGGTCATATCTTTTTCTCTGCTACTGTTAAAGGTATTTGAAAATTTGGCACGTCAATGCAGTGTACATATTCCAAATTGTGCAGCAAATATGAACGGGATTGGACAAGTAGGCGTGGTACCTCCCATACAAAGTAAATATTGATTTTGCATATCTTGAGAATTGCAAAAGTGGGAGTTTCTGAGTGTGGTGTAAATGTCATCTTATTTAATACAAATCATCAGTCGAAAAAAGTGGGCGGAATCGGATAAGTAGGCATGGTGGCTCCCATACAAAGTAAATATATTTTTTTTATATTTCGAGAACGCTAAAAGTAGAAGTTTCTGAAGGTGATTTAAATGTCTTGACAGTCAATATAAATAATCAGTGTTAAAGTGGACGGAATTGGATAACTATTTAGTTTAAACAACTTCTTGGACAAGACATACCATCAATCAATAACTGGAAAAGATGAAATAAATAGGCATGTCAGTTCCCATCTCAGTAAATTTGGAACTTCGCATATGTGGAGAACGGTAACAATTAAAGATTCTTTATCTCACCACATCAGCCAAAGAATGGGAAAGATGCACTTTCGTCAATGGTAACTCCGAAATCATTTATTGATTGAAGTTTCTAGCCGTGGTGATGAGGTATGCTGCTTTGACTTAGAGTCTTGATACCTTTGGTGTTTAAAATTGTCTTGTTGAGTATTATTGATGATAAAGTCTGGTTTTAATTGGTCGACGCTGATGTTTACATCTTTGTCCTTAATTCTTATGGTATATAAACAATCGGATAAACGTGTAACTACCTCATAAGATCCTGTGTAAAGCGTCTGAAGTGGTTCTCGAACTGAATCGGTTCAAAGAAATACATGAGTGCAATCATCAATATTTTCCAAAATAAACATTTTGCTTTTATTATGATGAGCTGTTGGTATTGGTCGTAGAAGATTAAAATGGTTGCGAAGTTTTTTAAAGCATCCATCAGGATTAGTAGTATTGTTAGTATTTTCAAAAAATTCTTTTGCTCAACGTAATGATCTTCCATATAATAAATCCGATGGAGAAGCCTGAATATCCTCTTTGAAGGAGGATCTTAAATTAAGTAATACTGTAGGCAGTATGTCAACCCATGAAGTACTAGGATGGCACATAAGAGCTGTCTTAAGTGTTCTATGCCATCCTTCGATCATACCGTATGATTGCGGATGGTATGAAGTAGTTCGAACGCGTTTAGATACAATGAAATTGGCCACTGTTTTGAATAGAGCTGATTCAAACTGCGTACCTTGATCCATAGTTATAGTTTTTAGACATCCAAATCTAGATATCCAATGAGTCCAGGAAGCAATTGCAAACTGTTTGAGCTGACATTTTCAAGGGGACTGATTCTGGCTATCTCGAAAACCTGTCAATCATAGTAAGGCAGTATCTAAAATCTTGTACTAGTGGCATTGAGCAAACCAAAGGTGTGGGTTATGCTTATTGAATTTGGGTATGCACCTTTTATAGATTTGATCTCGCTGTTTCATTTGGACGCTCACGTTGCTCCCGTAGTGAATACACTTCTCGTTGAATTTCCTTCATTTAAGCAATAATATTATCCATTTCAGACATTTCCAAACTTGACGTCTCAAAAAATGTAATTTCGTCATTGCTGGATGAGGTATTTTCGATTGAAACAGTTTTCTTGCTTCTCAATTCGTTCGAATTCATAAGCAAGATTGTTCTTGTTCGTTAAAAAAAATTTATCGTAGCGTTGAGAAACGTTAAAATTTCAAATAGAAAACTTCAAAAATATATTTACTACACCGGTTTACTAGATTAATAACTGCTTTTCAAAGAATTGACGGTTTTTCCCCGAAATATTAAAAAAAGAATCAAACAATGTCTCCACTGTTTACTTTTTTTTGACGCATAAGTATTATTTTAAGATGAAGTGAATTATTTTTGTTTTTGTTTAGTTTTTAATTTTTGTTAATACTGAATTAAACTCTTATTTTATAAGCCTCTTAAACTGTTCTTAAACATTTTAATTTCTACTTAAATCTTTCCTGTAATAAAAGCTTTAATGCAGATAAACCAACTGTTTACTTTTTTTTGACGCTCACACTATAAGTTACAAAAGATTTAATTTATGTTGCGAGATGAATTTTCTACAGCTGTGGTGGCAAAGACGACACGAGGATTTATTTCTGTTCCTGCTATGTTGTTCTCGGCGGTAGTTTTGCACAGAATACCCCTTTGGCATGGCTTTGTCTCCTTACTCTGTTTTATCGACTGCCATCACGATGATGCGATAATACATCTTCATTTCTGCCACCCTTGGTGGCCTCCAGTAATGGAAGTTTAAAGATCTGATCTAAGTTCCTTCCCAGTACTTGACAACTGGAAACCAATGTTTGATCCTTTTTTGTTGAAGCGCTAACTGGTTCTGGCCTTAAGGCACAAGACATTAGATCCGTCATAGGTGCAATGGACTTTTGTGCTCAAGTATGCCACTGCTAGACGTCTTCTCCTCCACATTCGCGGCGCTAGTCGACGCTCCGTCATCAGGCTTGTCGCTAAGGTCCGCCGACTTTTTCGTCGGCCCCTACAGAATAAGCTTCATCTGTCCTAATCTATATGCAACGGCAACCAATCTACTCATAGATTGATAATATATCGCAAGGACCAGATGAAGGACGCCATCGGTGGTACATACTTCTCTGTAGTACCCTTCAGGAACTAGCTTGCAACTCAATGGTATCCAGAACCTTTTCATTTAAAATCCCGAAGCTCTATAGAAAGAACCCGCGTATCACATGTGATCTCGGGAAATCTCCCTCGATACTATCAAAATAGTTTCGCATCCATGAAGCTGTAATACCGTTGGTGCAGATGATAAGCAACCAACCGAGCCTGTGGAAGGACCCTTTAAAACTAGGTTTGACCTCACTTTTTTTAAGGTCAATTCAGACGTCAATTTTCGCCTCCTGAACACGAACCAAATTCTCAGTGGTAAGGAGATTCTTAAAGACTTCGACAGGGACAATACCCAGCCTGACACTAGCCGTTGTACGGCTGAAAGATGGTTTGTTAGGCGTAACTCCAATCTTTAGTCATAAGGTAGAAGGAGCAAGAACGGTCTGTTCCACAGAACAAGAACGTTTCACCTCCTCAAATCCACCAACTGGACTTTTCGTCTTTTCAAGAGCATGTCCTCCTGCGTTCAGCAGACGTTGTTTTCCGTAGCTTGAGGTCATCCAGGTGTTTTCCTAGAAGTCAGAGCACGACTGACCCATTTGGAAATCCGCCATGTATCCAAGAATTGCCCACTGGCCATCAAGATGTGAAGTTCTGGTTGCACAATTACAGCCGAAGAACCAGATGGTTACTCAACAGCACCAATACATACTGTCTGCTGAACAGCACTGACAGCAGATGATGCGCTTTAAGATGCATCAGTCTCGTCATCAGAAAATAATATATCTTTTGTATCCATGTTCTTACGAGTGGACGGAAAAGTAGGTCGACCACGCCAGAGCTCATTGTAGCGTCCTAAGGCTATAATTGAAACCGGTGGTATCCAAGTATTCGGAGTCCATATATTAGCGACTGACTAACCCACAGCCATTCATCCCCCGGCATATACTGTTCCACCACTGGATTTGGGGTTTTGATTTAAGAAAGTGACCATCTCTCCGCCCGACTATGTTAGCCGGAGACTGGGCTGGAATATATGTCCGTGACAAGTAACCTTTAGTCATAGTCTCGACAAGAACGCATAATCCTGCCAAGTATCCGTTACCAGTCGCCGCCACTACGAGGTCATAGTCGCACTTCCATCGGTCCAGTATTATTACGGCACGTGCGCCGATGTGCTACATGTAACACCCCTATTACTGACAACCACTGCTGACGACCAAATAAAATGAGAAATACATTTTAGAAGTACAGAACACAAAGGCTCCCAGCAACGCAGGAAGGGTTACTCTACCACTGTTATATATTTTTATTAAATAAAAAATGAAAATATACAAAATGTAAAAAAAAATTATAAAAATATAATATATATTTTGAGTTTTTATTAGAATTTGCTTCTTTTGCTGTTTCTATTTCATACGTACATTAACTTTTTTGGGATGTCAAGGTAAAACAATGCAACAATATGACAGAAAAATGCAGTGAGTGTAAAATTAAAAAAAATGGGTCTAAAGAAATTTCTTAGATCGCATTCTAGATGTATTATAACTTTTTATATTTATGTAAAACTAATTGTTCTCTTAGTATAGCAGCTAGATCAAAACTGCGTACCACAAGGGCAAAAGGATTGTGGTTTTAAGTTAAATATATTAAATAACTCTAGTTTTAAGGCTTTTGTCGATTTTTTTTCTTTACTTATTCCGCTCTCGTGGGAACATAAGGCTTCTGCGAGTTTATTTCAACTGTTTCTATTGGTACACAGATATTTAATTTCGTCGACGAGTTCTTTAGTCTTCCTGGACGTTAATTTGGTGGATTAATTTCTCTGGTATTCTTGTTGCTTGTCACAGGCTCCTAAAAGGCTTTTACGGTCAATAGAATCGAAAGCTTTCCCAAAGCCAATGAATATTATGTATAAAGATGAATTTAGCTTTTTACATTGTCAAAAAAATCCTCCAAATTAGAAGAATTCTAATGTGGGTCCAAGTTAATAGTTTCCCTGTTTACATATGTATAACTTGAAAAAATTTTGACACTTTCGTCTTCAGTTGTGCATGATTGTCAATTCCAATAATTAGTTTTTTCAAACGTCACCGTAAATAGTGCTTTTTGAATGCAGCAATAACGGCCTGATCCATGTGTTAAATAGGAGCTACAATAGTTAAATGTAAAATACGATTTTAATATTAGCTCCCGGACATTAAACACACATATAAAAACAGACACAATTAATTAAACAGGCTTTCTCGGTTTTTTGTTTATAAAAATCTATGACGACATAAATCAAATAATCATTAATGTCTTCATTTTCTTTCAATTCAGTTTTTTTTTTTTTTTTTGGAATACAAATTTTCCATCTAAACGTAAGTGAATGCGCAGACGTAATCGAAATGCAGAATAGGGATGTTAAACTTATTCTAGCAACCTTGAAGATATGACTGACGAGAATGGTGAACGGTTTCACTAAGATTTAAAATCCTTTGGGCGAGTTTTTAGGACCAGCATACGCTAGGTAGCTATTGTTGCATTGCCATAAACGAAAGAAAAAAAAAATTGACTAAAACTTTAAGTTGTTTGTTCGTAAACTAGCGCTTACTTTTTTATTCTGTATAAATATCTGAAAAGTTTAACGTCCTAGATTTTTTCACTATTTTTTCCAAAGTTAACCCTTTCATGCATTTGTTGTTTATATACAACATCACTATTTAATGACACATTTCTCACACCAGCGATATTTTATTTTGAAACGAACTAATTTAAAATGAAATTTTATTTTAAATTTGATTTTTACCAATTTCGCTGAAGCAAAACAATTTTTGTGTTTTTTAATATCATTTTCGTTCGCTCAAGTCTGCTGATTTTTTTGATATTTATTTTGTATAAAAATTAAGAGCCCAACTTTCTTAGAAAAACTTAAGATAATGCAGTGAAAATTTTTTCCCAGTTACAATAGTTTATAAACAAATGAAATATAACAAAAAAATTTAACATTTTAATCAGACGATATTTTGAGACTATAATTTATCTGTTGTATATACTCGTATATAACATGGCACATACACGGGGTAATTCCTTTACTATTTTTCATTGCAACTTTCTTTACTTGTGCATTATTTGTCAACCCTTTCTTACTCTTTTGTACATTTAGTAGGTAGATCGATTATTCGACTTTTTTCAAAAACCGGTTTTTGGTTAATAATAGTTCAAATAACCGGTTAACCGGTTCTTTTATTTAAATAAAATTGTTCCTAATTCTTGAAGCGCAGAGCTAGACCACGTCGTTTTAAAAATAAGCAGAAGCTGATGGAGAGCTTACAATTAAAGCGGCAATCAGTACTAACAATAATTCTAACAAACCTCATCAAAACTATGCCAAACGGTGTGCGGAGTCCATAAAAAACAAAGTTTATTACACAAAGTACTGAAAAATGCTTAAGTTTCGAACAGCTACTCAAGAGCTAATTTCGTTTTTGTTGTATTACTTGGTGGAGAATGGAATTAAAGGCTGTTATTACGGTTATAATTGAGGTGCCTCAGATAACAAAAGATAAATATTTTACTTAGAATAAATCTATTAGTAATATACGAGTCCTTAATTGCCTCGACAAGAAAATTTGCTTAGACTTCGAACAGCACTGTATGTAAATTTATGCACCACATATTTAATAGTATGTGAGTCACTGTTGTATGTTAGGTAAGAAACCACCTTCCAACTAAGAAGTCGTTGGTTCAATCCCAAGCCACACCATCTGACAATTTTCAATAGCGATATCGCCTCACAACATTACTGGTGACTGGTTATGTTATTTGCGCTGTGAAAAACTTTACTAACTAATATATCTGCAGTTCGGAACCTGCATTTGTGGGTTTGTGGGCTTTCAATAAATCGACTTGATCATTCTCCATATATAAAAATCAATATTTATTTACAGAAGATGAGAAATGGTTATTTTTGTTATTTCCGATCCGCCTTGGTTTTCACGATCTTTGTGAGGTCAAGGTTGTCATATACAAACAGTTAAACCATGAGCATATTTTTAATAAAAAATATACAAACGTATAAAAATTATACTTATTTAAATTAACCGGTTATTCGTGTTAAGTTAACCGACTAAACCAAAAAACGGTTAAAACCGGTCGAATAATACCCGTCCGATCTCTCCAGTAATAATACAAAGCTAATACGGGTAATAAAATACAACAAAAACTTTTATTATATGAAAATGTCAAATTAATGCAGTACACTTTTTGACGACTAAAATATAGAGTACAATCCATAGCATAACTATAGTTATTGCAAGAATTGTTTTGTCTTTAAATTTTGTAAAGCCTTAGATAGTTTTAAAGAAACATAAATTGTTTAAATTTATCTTATTTTGATAATTATAATTCCCATAACATTCCATTAGGGAACTCGGGACTTCTCGCAGTCAATGAGCTGCAGACGATTCTATTTTTAGAGTCATTAAAAGGGACCTACAGTTTAATGCCGGCTCTGAACGGCTAATGTAGAAAAGAAGTGAAAAATTTTACCTTCTTCAGATGGTCTACCCTCGGATTGAACCGAAGACTAATTGGTTGGTAGGCGGGTGTCTTATCTACCATACCACGGCGACAAAATTAAAACTAAATTGTAGAAAATTGTAATGTACACTTTATCCTGACGCTCACAGTAAATATATTCTTGTTGTTTTACTATTACAGTTAAGTTTTTTATAACAATAGCTTATAACTAATTGTGTTGACTCTTCTATTTGTCTGCTTGTCGTTTATAGAAAACAAATAAAACTGCGAGCAATCAATAAATTTCACAATAATAACATTTTATTTCAATAATTTTTCAATTTGTAAACTTCTGCTAAAATCTACAAAAATTCCATTTAGCCTATCATCCTACCAAATGAAAAAATTTCTACCAATAGTGGCAACAATGATTATTAATATCTGAATGAATTTATTTTTATTAAAAGAGTACAAATCTTAAGATTTTGTGAAAAATTTTAGTACAATTGAAAAAAAATAAATAAATAATAGAGTTAAAAAAATAAAACATCAGCGTACACACGCGCACATGTTCACTAGTCGTTGTTTTATAGACGACCAAAAGCAAGGGAGCAGGAATACGTGTAAATTGAGACAGAACGAAAGTCCTATGAAATGTTCATGGCTGGAATAAAGCAACAGTTTGTTTGGCATTCTGATTTTTATTCGAAATAGGATTTTAGTTAATGAACATATTCATGTGTTTATGTGACTCTTTAGTATATACAGTCGCTCACACCGAAAGTCGGGCAACTTCCTACAAATATCTTAGATGCACGTTAAAGAAATGAAAGTGAACTTTTTCGAAATTTTTTTTCACTCTATTTTATAAAGCACTCATTAATAACAAACAAAAAATAAATATTCAACTATCACATGAAATTGTATATAACAAACCAAAGTTAGAAACTCTAAATTTATGCTCACATTGAAAGTCTGGTCTTATACTCGTATCTACTTATAAAATACAAATTATTATTTTATTGCATATTCTTTTTGATTTTCCATAACCTGCAGTCTCCTTTGGACGGATTCAACTAATTTTCTTTACACATTAGGACTTATCTGACTCCATTTTTCTTCCATTTTTCTTTAAATGTGACTTTTAGTTGTTCTAAATTGGATTCGAAGTACAAGTTCATCTCACAAATACTCAATAATATTTAATTCGGAACTTTGTGGAAGCCTTTTCAAGACCTTTGGGAAGTTGTACAACAACACTGAAAATTATAATTAATACCCAATATGAGTGCACTTTTCTTTACATTATTTTTCAAAATTTCAAAGTAAATAGCTCTACCATTGTGTCTTCTATAAAATGAAGATTTTCAACACCTAAAGCGGCCATATAAGTATATTCCATCACTTTGTTTAATGTTTTTAGGGCAAAATTGTCTATTACGCTTACGCCAAACTAATTAAACTTAATTTCATCGGAAAACCTTATATTTTGTATTATGTTGGACTTTTTTGAAAGGAAGTGTAAAGTGTGTCTACATAGAGCTAAAGGTGCGCCGGTTTGCAATTTACTGTATGGACTCTGCTAAGATTAATTCGGTTATCACATAGTACAGTTCTGCTATCTGAAAATACATACAGAAGTGTGATATTTACCATCTTAAGATGGTAACTGCAGTTCGCAGCTCATTAGGGTCATGCCCATGCAGATTGTGAGTCAAAAGTTGATCATGCGGGAAGTGGACGCTCCTTATAAACGGTCCCCCTAATCTAAGGTGGAATAGCATACGCCGAGGGTGAATGGTCAAGAGGTACTTAGCCGCTACCATGCGAACTCTGGATACCAGTCATCCGCCAGTTTAAATTAATTCGCTTTCCTGTAGCACGCCGGGCAATCCTACAGGTGCCTTGATGACCCGAGCATAATAAACCAGTATGATTTTAACGAGCAAAAATATGCGATGCCTCTCATGCATCAATTAATATGAGTGTTATCCCTGTAATTGAACTGGCAATTAGGGCCAGTGTGACAAATTTAGGTGGCATTGGTGTCAGTGCTATACATCAGAGAATGACAATTAGTACGCAAAAACAAAGTATAATTAAGTACTTATCTATATTTTTGGCTGTTGTATATACCCATACATTAACAACGAAAAGATATAATTCCACTTCATACTTATAGCAAACATGTCTGTACACAACCATCTTAAATAACTTAAATAACATGTTTGTATCCATGTTGTTCGCTATACCTATAAAAACACTTGGGTGCGCGCATACTCATGCATTCGAAGTATGTATGTGTATCAATGGGTATGGAAAAATATTGAGAGTACATTAAGTCCTCATGTGTATAATAAGTACTCATATAAGATGTGTGTATAGATGAATAATAGAAAAAATTTGCTCTTTACATCAATGTTTGTAATTCTTCTTTTTTTTTGAGACTGGTTTATATAATTTAAAATTTAAAACTTTAAATTTGAACCATCGGTTATTTCTCGTCTGACAACACTTATGTCATTCTATTCTGTCACAAAATTCAGTATATTATCTCCGCTCAACGAAATGAATCGATTTACGCTTGAGCAACGTTGGGATTTATTTGAAATTTATTTCCAAAACAAAGACAATTGGTCGGAAATTGCAAAAAAATCAAAAAAATTTCAAAAATTGTCTTTTCGGATGGAGCTCATTTTCATCTTGGTGGGTACGTTAATAAGCAGAATTGCCGTATTTGGGGCTCAGAAAACCCAAGCGTGATCTTACTGAAGCCAATGCATCCACTCCGAGTGACTGTTTTGTGCGGCTTGTGGAGCGAAGGCATCATAGGCTCATATTTCTTTGAAAATGAGGACGGTGCAAATATTTCGGTCAATGGAGACACCTATCGCATCATGATAACCGATTTTTTTGTGACCGCTCTTCATGGTATTGATGTGAACGATGTTTGGTTTCAACAGGATAGTGCAACTTACCACACATCTCATGGGGTATTGTGAGACCAGCCGCGACAGCCATATGAATGAAACAATAAATCTGGTAAAATTTCAAACCGTTATTGTTTTATTGCATTTTTAAATGCAAACTTTTTAATGGCCCATCCTATATGTACTTACTGGAAGATCAAAAGCAACAAATTTTCTACAAAAATATGGGGCAATTAAAATTAAACAGAAAATAATAAGCCAATCGGAGTTTTACGTTTTCATTAGCATTTAAACTTTTGAAGTGTACAATACAAGTTTTAATGATGGAGAACTATGACGAAATTTTAAAGAAATGAAGGATTATACAAGGTACTAAGAAAAAATGGATAAAGTGTTATATGGACTTGTTTTCTTCAAATTGAAAAGAAGTTTGGATCTATTTTACAAGAGGGTGTATACTGCCAAAAGTGCCGAAAATTTTTTAAATTTGTAAAGAATAACATCAAATTCAATTAAGCAAAAGTGTGTTCATTCACAGCCTCATGACATTACACCTTTTCAAATAAATACCCAGTTGAGAAATGCTTGCTCTGAAGTATTCATGGATTTTACTATAGAAGATTGTCGTCCTTTCAGTAGCGTTGAAGGCTCCGGTTTTCGTAAATTAATTCAAGTGTCCACAAATTGGCGGAAAGTATGAAAATTTTGATTTAGACAGCTTTATTCCCAACACAAGGACATTGTCACGATAAACCCAATTGATGGCCACAGAGAAAAAAAAGATAAAAACCACACATACAGAATCTTAATAGTAATGGTGAGGCTGCAGTTACAATTGATACGTGGAGCGACGATTTCATTGAGAGAAATTTCTTGTGTGCCACTTTACACTTCCAAGCGAATTTCTAACTTGTAGATATTACCTTAGAAATAAAATCTAACATAAAAGATAATAAACAACCTTTTTTTAAATTCGATGTAACTGATATATCAAATGTGGTATTCGTAACTGATCGCGGAAGAAATATTTTTAGTGCACTAAGAGATTTCACAAGATTAAACCGTTCGGCTCATCTTTTTTCTAATGTCCTAATCGATGCTATCGAATCTACAATTGAAAAAATATATAAATACTTTAAAAATGCCAATAAGCAGCACATGTTGGTAACAACTTTGAAGAGCAATTGTCCTACAAAGTGGAATTAAAATTTCGCAATGTTTGAGTCAATTTTTGAAAATTACGCAAAGATCAATGAAATTCTTGCGGATAATGTTAAATTTTAATTATTCTGTCCTCTAAGGTTTAGTAGAGATTTGCAAGGACTTCGAAATAATAATAAAGCGAAATTGTTTTTATATCCTACTGTAATATCTTTACAGTCAGATGAAATAAACAATATAAAAGAATTTTGCATCGGAAAACTAACCGAAAAACATACTGAAATCTTGATAGAATTTTCTTACATGTCAGTCTACACCAGCAATACAACCACTTATTAAAGACACACACACGTCAGCAGCATCTGGATTCCCGATAACTAATTCACCACAAGTTTTCCAGCCATCTTCTCCAGAGCCAGCTACTTCAAATTTTAGATTTTTCTTTTCAAATCTAATAAACACGTCCGTCACTACACTGGAAACAGGAAGAGATGAAGTCGAGCGTTACCGCAATGAAAAGGTAAGGATTACAGATGATTTCGACGTAATGCTATGGTAGAAAAACAATTCTATCTAATATCCCAAATTATCAAAACTTGTTATGAAAATATCTATTCCTACTAGTAGCACAGCATCCAAACACGTTTTTTCCTTAGTTGGAAATATTATTACCGAAAAAAGAAATCGGTTGAATTCAAAACAATAGACAGTATTATGCTTTTAAATTCTTCGTATAAAAAAATGTTTGGTAAAATATAGTATACCAGCAATTACTTTCTAGTTAGCAGTAATGAGATTTATATTTGTTCTTTGTTTCTATAGCTAAGCATTATTATAAGTACCTCCTCGGGGACTGACATCTTGTACGTGCTGTGAACCCGAGAGCGATGACGGCGGTAGCGTAGCTATTGGTAGGGCCTCCTAAGCCAGTAAGGTGGCGAGCCTCGAAGCCAAGAGCAATCCACAACGTAGCGTCGGTACTCAGAGTGAGCGGCTTATACATGGTGTCTGTTCCCCAGGTAAGAGGCAGCTACTTGAGCAGTGTGCCTATCACCTTAGATATCAGCCCTTTCAAACAGTCTATGGACTTTAGGTTAACAACCTACTACTCCGATACGTTATCTCAAATAGGCAAACTCGCCCAACTAGAAAAAGAATTTGCGTGCCTTAAACTATCAATCTTGGGCATTTCCGAGGCCAGACGGCCAAACTTTGGTAAACACAGAATGGAGAGTGACAAATTATTACTCTACTCTGGAATGCAAGGTGAAAGAACCCCACACCCACATGTTGATGGACTGAACAACGAAAAATGCTTTAATAAGCTGGGAACCTGTAAGCGAACGGATAATAGTGACCGAAGTAGCAGAGATAAACGTTAAGGAGCTATTTTACAGTAACCTGTCTGGAACCTTGAAGAACATCCCTGGCGCTGATATAAAGATCGTAATGAACGATATGAATGCTAAAGTGAGCAACAACAATGCACATTTTGGCCATGTAATGGGTATTCACGGTCTTGGTTGCCCAAACGAAAATGGAGAGTTGCTGAAAAAGTTTTGCGGAAGCAATGGACTTGTAATTGGTGGAACATTATTTCCGCAAAAAACGTTCCATAAGGTGACCTGGGTTTCATCAGACGGAATGACCAAGAACCAAATGGATCATTTCGGCAACAGTCGTATGTGGAGGCGTAGCTTCATGGATATGAGAAATAAACACAGCGCAGATATTGCTTCGAATCACCACCCCACAGAAGAGAAACGACTGCGCAACGCTTCAACATCGAGATGCTCAGAAGTCCGGATACAATCCGTAGATTTCACAATATTATTGAGTCTAAAATCAGTTTATCAATAACTCAGGATACTCCATTAGACCTGCATTGGTCACAGATTAAGGATGTTTTTATATCCATTAGTGAGGCTGTTCTAGGAAAAAAGCGCAAAATGCCAAAAAAAAAAATTATATCTGTGAAACGTGAGCGAAAATCGAGGTCAAAAAAAGCCAAAGCTGCCGTCAATAACGCAAGAACCCGCAAACGATAGCAAATTGGCAATAATAAAAGCTTTGGAGGAAGGAATGACAATGAGGGAATTTGGAGTCCTATTCGGAGCACACAAATTAACTGTTGGTCGAATTTTCCCAAAATAACACTCTTCTAGAAGTGTAGACAGAAACCTAGGAAGTCGTCGCTAACAAATTAATAGTGCTTGTCAGGACCGAGAAATGCTAAGACCAATCAATAAAAATTGATCCACGAAAGACGACAGTAGATATTGCTAATTACGCAAGAACACAAATAGGCATCCCATTTAGCATACATACCACTAGAGCAGATTAAATGAAGTCAACTTATTTGCCGGATCTCCCTTTAAAAAGCCACTAATAAGCAGAGTCAATAAGAGAAGGCGTCTTGACTTTGCAAAACGTCACTTAAGCTGGACAACAGAGCATTTGGCTAAGGTGCTTTGTAACGATTAAAGCAAATTTAATTTATTCAGCTCCGATGGCATAAATTATATTCACCGGCCACTAAATAAGAAATTTTTGCCCAGGTATCAGCTACCCACAATGAAAATTGCTACGCGTTCATTAATAAAAGTTATATAAATTATATAACGTTGCATTTTTCATCCTCGGTACTGTACATTTATAACGCATTACGATAGGAAGAACTGGATACCACGTAGTGTGGCACAATATCCAATCTTACAAAGGATAGGCAAGTACCAGACGATCATATGCATATTAGATTTCATTTGGTAAATGTTGCTAGGACCAATGATAATTCATTGTTCTCCAGGAAGGTGGACTGGTCCTCTTTTAGTGAGAACATGCCAAGGGGAGTTGACTGGCTACCTGACTTCATAGATTCCACTATTGTACTAAATCTGGCAGCAAAACAACTTCAGTCAAATACTAAATCCTCTTTAGATGTGAGCATGCATTATAGTGACCATTTGGCCAAACGTAGTGTTCCATGGTGAAATTCAATATGGCCAAGCTCACAAAGAGATGCATGGAGAAAATATTATCTGTTCCTTGAATATTTGCGGGCTTTGGCCCGACTTTAAGTACTGAAAACGGAGCCTGTACTACAACTAGATAGGAGGCTTTGGATTTTTTGGTTGTTTCGACTACAGCAATCGTTATTGTGTTATATTGAACCACGTCTAACTGAACCTTTAAGAAATATTAAAAAAGCTTAACGTTAAGTACTCGTATGTATGTATGTAATGTTGTCTCATCCAGATTTTCATTAAAACTTAAATTGTTATTGCTTCGTTCATATGTACACACACTTAATTTTTTATACACTATTGGACAAAAAAAACTGCAAATTACCTTTGTTATATTTCATCATAGAAAAAAAGAGACAAACTCAATATTATTGTTAAAAAATTAATTAAATTTATTAATTTCGTTTATATTTCAGTGCAAAAAACATAAAAACCTAAATATTTTAATTAAACCTTTTTAGCAAAGCAACATTAATTAAAATGCTCCCTGCCAACGGTTGGACAAAATAAAGTGCAAATGCAAAATATCGGATGATAACCGCAGAAATACGAAGTGATATTATTAAATATGACATGACAAAATATTTTAGTCTTTTAGTTTTTGACAAAATTGCCAAAAAAGAAAAAAAAATTACCTTTTTCTCAAACATCTCCACAGGACATCAAACTGAAGGTGTTGTCGAAAACTATTAGGAATCTGTTAGTATTAAATGGGAAAACGCAATAAAAAGAATGAAAGAAATGCAATACAAAGAATTGTCAAAAAAAATAAATAAATAAATAAATAAAATATTCAACATCAGAAGCAAAAATAGTCCTTGAGCTCTGCAGGATTCGAAAATCAAATTAAGTTTCAAAAATGTCTGAGAGAAAGCTCAAGACTACAAAGCGTAAAGATGATCATACGATTATTATATATAATCCTAACCAAAAATAATAACTATTTTCTTCTTCCAGGGAGATTCAGGAAAAAGTTTAGCCAGAGCAGTCTAAGTTTTTACCAAAAGAAAAAACAATTACTATGACACTCCAACATAAGAAAGCCTTTGGCCTTTGCGAAATGTATGTAACTGTGTCAGAATCATATTTGAATCGAGTGATTTTCCCAGATGAGTCGAAATATAAACTAAAAAAACTCAAAACATGTAAAAAAGGCCCTCAAAAAACTTAAATCTAAACACAAAACATGTTTGAGGAAATCTTATGAGTGGGTCGAATATTCAGAATTGAACCAAAA
Source organism: Wohlfahrtia magnifica (assembly GCA_023159175.1). NCBI lineage: Eukaryota > Metazoa > Arthropoda > Insecta > Diptera > Sarcophagidae > Wohlfahrtia > Wohlfahrtia magnifica. The sequence goes on along the minus strand of JAKWBJ010000216.1, from coordinate 2,254,094 downwards.
ATGATTGGTGAGCATTTTGTTAAGAGTAGTGATATGGTCATGGGCTTATGGTACTTTATATTCTAACAAAATAATGACTCCAAACATACGAGCAAGGTCCCAAAGAACTACTTTCAAGAAAACTATACCGAAACACTAGAATGACCGGCTCAGAGCACCGATCTGAACGCCGTAAAAGAGCCGTGGACCAAATCAGATAATATTCCAATGGAATATTGGACTAACATTAAACGCTTTGAAAAGAAATTCATGTCGAATTGAGAGAGATTCCTATAAAAAATTTTGAAAAACTTGACTAAGAAGACTTCGTGAGGTCATATTTAACAAAGGGAGAGCTATTAAGTTCTGATTATTATAATATCCCTTAATATACCTGCGGTTATCATCCAAGATTTTTCATTTGCACTTTATTTTGTCCAACCGTTGGTAGGAAGCATTATAACTTATGTTGGTTTGTTGCAAAAGTTTAATTAAAATATAAAAGTTTTTAGGTTTTTTATATTGAAATGTAAACGAAATCAATAAATTCGTTTCATTTTTTAACAATAATATTGAGTTAGTCTCTTTTTTTCTCTGATGAAATATAACAAAGGTAATTTGCACTTTATTTTGTCCAATAGTGTATATCATATTTCTAATTATTTACTTCTGTGGCTTAACTACTGCTACTAGTTATAGAATTTTAAAAATCCTCTTGAATATTAAACAAATGATTTTAATTTCGACTTATTTTTGTTATAATTTTCCTTTTTTTATTTAAAATTACAATTAATTTTATATGAATTATATTATTATTATTACTTCTTATACTTCTTTTTAATAATATAGTTCCTTTCTTAAGAAAATTTAACCCTATTAACTAACGACAAAATTTATTTTAAGGTTTTACTTTATGTTTCTTTTAGTTTTTCATTATTATTTTTGAAATGTGAAATGAATTTTATTAGATTTTCTGATTTACAAATTTATGTTTTGTAACAAGAAAACAAAAAAGAAAATAAAAAAAACAGTGTTGTTGGAGAGGGGGTGTTTGCTTAAACTTAAGAAAATTGTCTCTTAATTCAAATGATTACATTGGGTGGTTGTAGGTAGATATATTAGTAGGAGTAATTATGTGTAGTAAGTGTTTAAAAAGAATAATTTTTATAAATATATAAAAAGTTATCGTCTAACTTTTTGCTTTGCTATAAACTAATGTAAACTTTAATGACATTAGATTTAAAAACTAAAAAAACTATATACGAAAGTTTCAAGCATATCTTACAACTTATAAACTAAAAATAAAAACTAAAATAATAAAGTTTATGTATACGCGCGATCTTCTATACGCTATGTTTTTATTATTTATAAAAAACGAATGTTGATAGCAGGACACTTTTTTAATTGATGATTTTCATTTTTCCTTTAGCTTCTAAAAAGAAATGATAAAAACGTCACACATCATTTTTTTTTTTTTTTTTTTTTTTTTTTAATTAATTGTATTTTAAGCCTAGGCGGACGTTTTTTTATTTTTTATTTTCATCCAATGTAACAACGAAATCTGCAAAATAAAAATAAATACATTTTGTTAATATTACAAATAATTTTACATTATAGTTAAAAAGATAATTTAAACATTAAACAATTACACTGCACGTCAGCTCAGGTATCTAATAATCACACAAAAAGACATGACATTATGATCAAATACGTCATCTGTTAAAATAAAAAAAAGTTTCTTGAAAGGCGCCAAACCAACCGTATCGTTAATCTTTATTATTATTTTAATCATACATTTTAATTATCACACTGTATTTACTAATATTGCTTTTATAATTTGAGGAAAAATATTATTGTTTTATTTTCCTATCATAAACTTAAGTTGTAATAAATTAACAACGCTTAAAAATTTGTAATAGAAAAATTATTTATTTTCATCGTGTCAAATGGCAACCATACTCAGAACAAAACCCATGTGTGTGAAATCTACATTTCATTCAGTAGCTTCTTAGTTTTAAACAGAGTAGGAGTGTGACAGATTATTTATGTTTTAAAGATTCTAAATAAAGAGAGCTAAAATTTGTTCATGCTACGCTAAGAACTATTGATAGCAAAATGTATAAATTTGTATATTTCATACAAATATGCACTTATTTCTTTCCAGCAATTTAATTTCTGTGCATATTCTTATTTTAAATGTGTTGCTTTTTGTAAACCACTGCAATAAACACAATCAAGTTACCCAGACCATAGACTGGTACATCACCAAGCCTATCGTAAAATCGACTGCCTATCTAGATCGCAGGTAGCGGCAGTGTTGTGTCGCTGTCTTAAAGGAAGGCAATCCTAAGTGTTTTCTACTTAACCCCAGGAGTGATTCAGTTCCTCAGACGTCCAGTTTGATATCCCTACAAGCTGGCCCTTAATCTTATAGTATCAGCTTATTATATTTTTTATTAAAAAATAATAAGATAATGAAAAATTAGTTAGTATTTGCTTCCATAAAAATTGTCCCAATTCCAGTTTATATATGCATAACAAAACAACAACAAAAACATGTGTGTGAGACACAAATGTTATTCAGTAGCTTGTTAGCCGTCAACGAAGAAGGGGTGTAGGGCAGGCATATTTTGTGTTTTTTAATTTAACAAAAATTAAAGAGAGCTAAAATTTTACTTTCTACACCAAGAAATGTTAATATAAGCTACTTAGATTTATGAATGTTTATACTTTATTACTATTACTTTATTACTATTACTATTTACTATTACTATTTACTATTACTATTAATATCTCTACGCCATTTGATAGAGTTTAGCATGAGGCTCTCATTTCGAAACTTATTGCTTTCCGTGTCGGTAGTTACTGCTCTCGATTTATATCGAGCTTTCTCAGAGATCGCTCTGAAGAGTGGTTATAGATGTCTCATCTGATAAGTTCAGGATAAACACAGCATTTTAACTTCGGTGTATTTATCATTTTAAGTGTTTCGATCTTTGTGCGTGTCCCTGTTTTAAAACACTAGACGCTTTTTATATCTTTTTTCTTCTTTTTTCGAATATATTGCATGCGAACTAACACTTCTTCACAAGGTACAAAAGAAGTGCAAAATGTGCTATTAACATTACAGTAAACGTGTGAGGATGTCAGATTATACAACTTGCATAAAAAAGTTGTTATTTAAAATGGTCTTCAAAACCACCATATTTACGAGTTTCAAACATAAAAATACGGAAATAATAATTTTATTTTTCGCCAACTAGTTTAAAAACTGCTATGTCGCCAAACCGAAAATTAGGTCGCCAAACAAGTTTTAAAAAATCACCATGTTCGGCGAGAAATCGCCAGATCTGACAAGCCTGGGACGAAGGAGTGGTGTAGCGCATGTTTGTGTTTTTTTATTTCAGAGTTTTGGAAGAGAGCTACATTTTTGCTTGTTAATAACAAGCCACATAAATTTATGCATGTTTATACTTTGTATGAATACCTATCTTTTTACAGCATTTAAACTTTAGTGTATTTACGATTTTAATGGTGTTTTCTTTTCTACCAAAATAATGTGCATTTTATTTTAAAAATTCAGTTTTGTGTTTGTTTTTTAAAAATGTTTCGCTCTATGAAAGGCTGGTATGTTTTATACTAAAAAGTTCACATTTGCCAATGATGGCAGACATTGCATTTTATGCCGTGTATAAATCGAGATTGCAGATAATACCCTGTAAAGCAGATGACTTTTATTTATTTATAGGGCTACCAGATGCAATGTAAAAAAGTCCCTTGATATCGTTATCCAATTCTGAAGTTAAACTTTTCATTGTTTTGTGGAGTAACCTTAAGGAAACATTATATTGTTAAAGCTACATGGTCAGTAACATAAAAAAATGTATATTCCGTGTTAGAAGTGTTACAATTTTTTTTATTATTATTAAAAAAGCGTTCAAATTTGACGAAAAATTAGCAATCTGACAACACCTTTTTCATATTTACATATTTTATTAAAAACAAAACAAAAAATACATGCATACATATATAGATATGGATACAGATATGGAAATAAATCAGCTACATTTATCTTCGTCCTCTTTTCTATTTTGCAAAACAAATTTTTCAATTAACTGGTAAACACAACCCTTTTTTATATTTTGTGTTATGTTCTTCTCAAATAAAAAATTACATTATTATAGAGTTGGTCAGCCATTTTTAATGCGCCTTTTAACAGGATAATACATTTTTTGTAGAAAACACTATAAGTGTTTCACCCTTTGTGCGGATCCCTGGTATACAGTGGGGATACACCAACAAAAACAATAATAACCATACAACAAATTTTACTGCAGGACGCAGTGTACACAGTGAGGACACAAAAGACAGCTAATAAAGACAAAATCAGCTGTTTACAATATTACTGTTTTTTACTACATCGAAATATCATCAACAATAAAGCGAAAACAAAATTAAAATTTTTTTAGGGGTATTATTTCTTTTTTTTTTTTTGTACTTATATTTTTTGGTAAATACATAACATATTTAGTATGTTTATTGTTTCAAATTAGTTCTTTTTTTGTAAAATCTAATAAGAGCATTTGTCAATCACATGTGTTTCTTTGTAGCAAAAGTTATAGGTTAGTATGAATTATATATTACATGCATACATAGTACATCCTTGGCATAGTACGTTTATGCCAAGGATTGCAAAATAACTGTACGTATAAGCGTAACAATACACATAATAGATAATATAAATAACAATAAGAATAAAAAGTATAAGTTTTTATAAGTATAATACATTATATATGTAATGTATGAATGTATGTGGTAAACCCGAATTATAATGTAATTACAAATAAAAGTTATTCTATTATTCTGGTTTTTCGACTAATCAATAAAAATTAAATAAAAATTTCTTTACTCTTTTATCGATATTTCGCTACTTCTTTGTTTAGCTTCGGCAGAAAATATGTAATTAATTATATTTATTTGTAATAAATTACATATAGATATATATATTTATTGATATAAAAATAAAATTATTTTTATTTAAAAAACCTTAAGCTTCAGAAATTTAAATAAGAAAGTTTAAAGTAATGGCTTGGTACCATTTAAATAATTTCCGTACTTTTATCACATATTTTCAAATAATGTGCGCATATTTAAGTGCCATCAATGTTTTGCACAGCTGTTATTATTTTTTTAATATACACGTGTTTGTGTTTGATGTATGTATACTAAAATATTTTTTTCTTTTTTCTGTCAAAAAAACATGACACGTTTTTAAGTGTTTTGTTTTATAAGTGGCAAAACATTTACATTTACGTTACATTTACATTTACGATTTCTACGGTCGGCTAATGAGGCCTGAACTGTTTGTGGTTACATATTAAGAGAATTTGAAGATCCAAATACGTCATACATACATTTTTATATCCACTTTTTTATTAACTAAAAATAAATTGGTAATATAAAGGTAGTCACTACACATCACGAAAATGGTCTCAAATGTAGTTTTCGAGATGAAAGAGTAATCAGAATACGTTAAAATGTTTACAATAGATAGATATTGATGTTGTTAGTTGATTTCATGCAAAAAGTTAAATATTCAAAATTGAGTTAATACCCTCTTGTTGATCAAGTGCGATATGTATTGCCTTTCTCTGTTCGGTAAATTTTTTGTCTCGTTGGAAGCCTCTTTTGTTTCTTGGGATTTATTTTTGTCTGGTTTTAGTTTATAAACAATAAAAATGCTTTAAACTTCACTATCAATATGTTTATGATTCTAACATAAAATTAATTAAAAGAAGGAACGATTACTATTATAATTAGTTTATTTTTGTATATCAAATGATTGAAGATTGTGGTTTTTGAACCGTAGAACTACCATACATAACCATTTTCTAAATGTGTAAATTTGTTCTAAGTGGTATTGGTTATATTGTAAAGAGTTGGCATTTGTTTTATTGATATGTGGTGTTTTATGAAGTTATATCCAATATTCGAGTGAGTAGCCACCTTCACTGTGTTAAGCTGATATTATGGATCAGTATCGTCATTTCAAAAATACCTTGGTAAATTAACAGAAAAATAATTTAATTAAAAACATCAGTTTAGAGTACGTGTTTGTATTCATATTTCCTTTAAAAACTGGCCCTCACACACTCAATCTCCCACTCGACAATGAATGTAAACTGAATGGTTTTTCTTCCTGTTTCAATTAGGGAAACAGCTAATGTAATGGTCTGGAGCTTTAAAATTGAAATTCATTTCACCCGAAAATATTGTAATGTCAGGCGCATATCATTCCTCTCTTTAAAAGTACGGAATTTCTATAGATAAACTTGCTTTGACGGCAATATTTGCCCAGATCGTTGCTTTATTGTAATTTTAACCATATTATTGTTTTCTCACTGACTGGTTTTTTAGGCATTTCACACTTGTCTACATTTTGTAGAAACGCATGGAAGATGTTGAAAATTTGCAACTTCTAACATCTACCATCATTAGCTGTCAAAATAAAAAGAATTCACAAATACAAAATAAATATTAATTTTTTCCATCCAAACAGTACGTTAGCTGGTATTTTAAATGTATGTATATGCCGCGAAATACTTTAAATAATAAATATACTGAAGTTAAAGTGCTGTAAAAAAATATGTATTTTTACAGTTTCTTCAAAATTTCGTTGAAATTTAAAAATAAAAAATAAAAAACATGCGTTACACCCCTTCTTCGTTCACGGCTAACAAGCTACTGAATAAAATTTGTGTCTCACACACATGTTTTTTGTTGTAATTATGGTTGCCGTTTGGAATAATGTAAACCATGGTGAAATTATACAAGGTGAAGTTGCCTGTTCGGCTGACAGTTTTTTTTTTTATTAATTTGTGTTCGAGAGACTGTCAAAAATGTTTCTTGTAAGCAGACTTACTAAATAGAACAATTCTAGGATATCATTAAACTACACCCTGTTGAAGAAATATGTTTCAAAACGCATTAAGAAATAGTACATACCTTAATATTTTATGTTTATGATTAAGACGTCCAGAAAACGAAATATTTAAAAATTTAAATTGTTAAAAAAAAATAAATATTTCTAATTTACAAGTATTAACTGCGTCAAACTTACTTTTGTTGACGATTTGTTTGCATTGCAATTTTTTGACACTTGCCTTAATATACACAAAAAATATTCTCTTGTTTTTGTAATAAAATTAGTTGTTGTAGGGGCGTAGTTAGTTGTAGCGTGATTTTTTTTTTTTTTTTTTTTTTTTTTTTTTTTGATACAAGATTTATAGCATTGTTAATTTATAACAATTTCTTAAGTTTTTATAGAAAAATGAAACAAAAATAGTTTTCCAGAAATTATAAAAGCAATATCAATAAATACTGTATGATATTTAAATTGAAAGACTATGTAATAAAGGTTAGCGATACAGTTGATTTTGGTACATTGGAGGAAAATTTTCGATAAGAATTTTTTATCAACCCTGGTTGTAATATTCACGAAGAGAATAACGGTCTAATTCATAATAAAACCTTATTTTAGGTTTTAAGTATACATTAGTTATTTAACACTATTTGTCTTATAAACCAAAATTAAAAATAATTATTCATAAACGTTTAATAACAACAAATTAATTATTAAACGTTTTCATTGTTCTACTGGCAACACAAGTCAATTTGTCACTTTCGGCTTTGTGATGATAAAGAAAATACAAGTACTTTTTAAAAATTCATAAAATTAGTGAAATAATAATGAAATTATTAATAAAATCGATGTAAATAAAATAATATTACGCATTGGTAAAAGAATTGACTAAAACAAACCGAAGAATTCAACAGTATTGGCTTTTGAAACAGATATTTTACGGAATAAAAAAAGCAATTAAGTACCCATTTTTTTGTCCATCATTGTTTTGTTTTATTTATATTTATTTCATTTTTATAAAACAATTTATTTTACAAATAATAAAAAGGAGAATAAAGTGTGCTACATTTCATATATGCATGTAGTAATATATATCTTTAGATACATACATACATATATATGTGTATACACATATGTTTATAAACAAATCTGTTGAATATACACTAGTCAGAAAAAGTCATTATATTATATTATAACAATATAATATAATATATAATATATTATAATATATAATATATATAATATATTATAACAAAAATTAGTATTTTAAAAGAAAGTAGTTTCATTGCTAGGCATAGTAATTAAGAAAAAGTGCAGTTATTTACTCTGAAAAAAGTTGCGTACACATAAAATATTCTATTAATCGTTGTTTTTTAATTTATAGCTGTTAATTTCATAGCATTTTTAGTTAAGGAAAAGTCTACATACACCCTTTGATTTCGGGATTTTAGAGAGTTTGTGAAGAAATTAAAAAAAATGTTTATATTAATATTTAAGGCGTTAATAAATAATTTTATTTATAAAATAAAAATATAATTCATTTACATAATAAAAACAACAATAACAAAAATATTTATAATTCATAGGGAAAAAAGTCTACATACAGCTTACAGAAAAAAATAATTATTTAAAATTTGGTGGCATTAATTTCCCGTCGCCTTCAAGCGGTTATTGAGGCCCAAGGTGGATCAACCAAATATTAAAAGTAAAATTTATATATATATATATATATATATATATATATATATATATATAATTTTATTATATTATATATATAGTTATATATATGTATATATAATAATATAATATATATATATATATATATATATATATATATAATATATTATATATTAGATATATATATATTATTATATTATATATTATTATATTATATTATATATTATTATATATATAGTTATATATATATATATATATATATATATATATATATATATATAATAATATAATATATATATATATATATATAATAATATAATATATATATATATATATATATATATATATAATATAATATATATATAATATATTATATATTAGATATATATATATATATTATATATATATATATATATATATATATATATATAATATAATAAATATATATATATAATATATATAATATATATAATATAATAAAATTTTTATATATATATATATATATATATATATATATATATATATATAAATTTTACTTTTAATATTTGGTTGATCCACCTTGGGCCTCAATAACCGCTTGATATATATATATATATATATATATATATATATATATATATATATATATATATAAATTTTATAATATAATATAATAAAATTTATATATATATATATATATATATATATATATATATATATATATATATATATATATATATATGTCATGTAAAATTTTATTATGTGTTCCGCCAATTTTGTGGCGTTTATTGACGGATCATGATGGACTAATTTCACAATACTGGTAACATAACGTTTCGAAAGCTTCTTAGGTCTGCTAGATCGTAGTTTATTTTCGGTACTATTGTTGTTGTTATTGTTTCTAATGATATTCTGTACAGTAGCACGACCGAATTTAATTGTCTTAGCAATTTCTTCATATGATTAATTTTCCTTTTGGAAATTTACTATCATATTTCAAACTGAAATAGGTATATCTTTTTCGACTTGCCATTTTCGAGGATAAAAATTCAAATAATGTCTTCTTTTATTATCACTTTGTCCACTTCAACAATTGTAATGCTTGTAAATTTGAATAAATCAACAAAGTTAACAATAATTTCGCTTTCTTTGTTTTTATATTTCTTTTTGTTATAAGTAGTTGCACGACTTTTTTCCTGCTAATTATTACGTTTTTCCCTAATAACTTCTAATGCATTTGCTGTGAGAAAATTAATTTCAATTTGTGAAATAACAAATTCAATGGGTTCAAAAAGAAAAGCATTTATCTTGCCGAACAAAAACTTTTTTTTTTGTCTCAGAAATTAAGAAAAAACGTTTAAAGAAGTTGCAGGAGAGGTAGAGAATATGCGTTCCTCTATCTAGAAAACCATAAACTTTTACAAAGTAACTGAATGCTTTGTATCAAAACCTCCTTCTGGCTGTCCTTCAAAATTAATTTAGAGATAAAGGATACATATCATCAACTTTGTGCAGCATGATCTCAAAATAATAGTCTCAAAAATGGCTGAAAGCATTAATTAAAATTGAACAGGAGTAATTATTATCACATAGATAATTTCAGAAATATCTTAAATCGAAACGGTTTTCATGCTCGTATAGAACGTAAGAAGTCCTTTATTTCATTAAATACAGTCAAAGAAAAATGTTGTTCAGTAGAAAGCTGTTAAATAAACCATTATAATTCTGGAAAAGGGTTATATTTTTGGATAAGATGAAGTATTGCATTTCTATAATAAAAAGTCGTCAATTCGCGTGCAGCACTACATAAAGGATATTTTTTCGACCTAGACATTCTAAAGGTCAACTGGAACTGGTAGCCATGTTTCATTTGAATAAGGTAACGACTATAAGAACGCAGCCGATATTGTAAAGCTTTAAATGCTTTATAATGTACCACTACAGTCTCCAGGTCTCAATCCCATTGATTATGTATGGGATCTATTGGAGCTAAATATTTTCCATCATGTTATATCAAAAATTATATTAAAAAAGTTTCGCAGACTGAATGGGAGGAAATATCACTGGAAGTCACCACTAAACTGGTTTATTCCATTCAAAAAAGATTGGTTGTGGTTCTCAAAAGAACAGACCATCTAACTAAACACTAATTTATTGCTAATGCTGTCATAAATATCCAAAAATAAGATTTTAAGAAAGTACATACACTTTTGTACGAAGACTTTTTCTGCGTATTTTTTTTAAAACAATCTTACTTTTTTGTAATTAATTTGTATATAATTAAATTTGTTTGATGGATGTTTTAATATTTATTAAAATTATGCAACAAGATTTTTTAATAATAAAAAATAATTTTATATTCTTAAGACCTGTTATTGTGTAATTTTTTTTTATATTATCTTGGACATAATGGTTTTGTACGCAGACTTTTTCTGACTAGTGTACCCCTGGTCTGTGCAAACGTTCTTACTTTTTCCAGATTCCACCACATGAATTTGATTCCTCAACGTACGGGCCGAGCGTTTCAACCAATGGCATTTATGAAGTCTTCGCTCTATATCCTTCTTAAAATAAGGCCATCCATTTACTTTTTTTGTTTCCTTGGTTATGGGTTGTTGATTGGATTATCCTCAAAGCCGGCTACTTCACACCAATCCAGGCCAGAATATTCGTAACATCTTGAAAAGTCATTGAATCACAAAATCTTGAATCTTTTGATTGTCTCGAAAGGCAGCGTTCTACGTCTAGAAACCATATTGGAGAGTAGATTTTTGACTTTTCTGTTAAAATTGTCAGCTTTGTGCGTCGAAGAGGAACTTATAATTGGTATTAAACAACCAAAAATCTACTGCGCTCTGTACGTGGTTGTTAATATCCTCACTCGATCCGCCAGTTTTGGAAATTATACTCATGTAGAATATGAACAGATTAAAAGAAATTTATAATTTCTCTAAATGACTCTTTGTTGCTGCATTTTAGTAATTCTTCCAGAGATTTTTGTTTGAGGTGGTTGGTTGCACATTTCTTTATGCATTTTCTTTAGTCGTACTGCTAAACATAGCATATTAAAATTGTATAAAAAATTGGACATACAACATAAGAGGCTTTCGTTAGGATTTAACTTAGGGCTATGAGGGAATAGACTCTGGACAGGACGAATAATGAATGGAAGAAGATATTTAACTGTGGAAATTCTAGGACATTGTGGCCTAAGCTGAGACTGCCAAGATTCTTTGTATCAGTAAGGTCTAGGGGTCAAGGTAGGCATAAATTCTGATCAATTCTTCATAAGGGGGATGGTAAGTAAAGCTTCCACTTCGGGTTGCCGTAAGACCCCCTTTTTACAGTTAGTTGAACGATAGTCAGACAGACGAAGACGGGGTGAAGAAGTGAAGTGGGTAGTTTTTTTGTTTCTCTTTTCTACTTTTCGCAATTTTCATCTCGCTCCTTTGTACTATTTTTCTCATTTTAATAAAAAGGAAAGGAATAAAAAGAAACATTTCTGTCTGACTTCTAATTTCACAAAAATGAAAGCTTTAGGCAAGAGTAAAAGAGAATTAAAAAATTCCCTGCCCATCTTTCAATTAAGTGTGAAAGTGATTTATGGACAGATTTTTTTCACCAGTAACATTTGCCGCAATAATATTTTTAGTATTATAATTTTAGTTATTTTTTGTTACTTTTTTATTTGAAATTGGGTTATAAAAAATTCCGAGTTGTGACAACATTGTTCATAACCTAAACAATACGAACGAGAATCGGTGGTATATACACATATTAAAAGTATTACCAATAAATATTAGAATAGAGAATAATGCATGAAAATAATTTTTAAAAAATTTTTAAAAATATTTTTTTTCATAATTTCGTATTTAAAAATATATAAAATTAAAAAGGAAAATTAATGTCATTAATGCCAATAATAAAATTTTTTAAAAAACCATTACACTTCATTAGATCAAATAAACAAGGCAAAAAGCAAATTTTTCGCTCGCACTATTGGTTTCTTTTAAACAACTGCTTTCATTTTTACTTTGTTTTGGTTTTTTTCGTATCGAGTAAACGTAAAAAACCTGCCGTAAGATTTTTACTCTCATTTTTAAAAAATAGCCGAAAGTCTTGCAAGTAGCTTGAGTGTTTACACAGCCAGTTGCAAGTTCATTTTCAAAATGTACACGAAGCGTAAACATCCAATGCAATTAGCTTAAGGGCAGGGTAATATCTATTTTGTGAATCCAATATTGCCTTGTTTCCAATTTCAAAATGCATGAAATATATGCTTAAAAATACATTTAAGATGCGTTGTTGGACAGTTCTCTTCTTTTTTATTTATAATTTTAAATATAGTGAAAATCAGCTCAACATCGGTAACACTGTTTTTTCATTTGTCTTGTACTTTCCGTAAATGCCAAAAATTTACTTACAAACAAATTCTCTTAAAAATTAAGCTACAAGTGGGGAAAATCTGATAGTAAAAAAGTTTGTATATTGAGTTTTTCAAACTTGCACTTGCATGTATGTGTAAACGCCGGGTTAGATAACAAATATATTGGACACAATTAATTTGTTTACCTTAGCGTTGAAGTATTTTTATAGTGTTGTATTCGTTTTCAAAATAAGACCACCTTGTTAAATTCGCCTTGATGGTAGATGTTGCATACAAAATCGTTATGTTAAAACCATCTTGAAACTTATTTTTAATTGGTTTTAAGTAATTTTTATGAAGTACAACCTTGTTTTCGATGCTCTAAAATCAGTGCTACCATGATGATAATTTTACCAACCAGCTGATAATTTAAATGGCGCTTAATAAAAATAGAAACAAAAAAGCTATTCACCATTTTATTGTTGTTATCCATTGTTCATGTAAACAAAGTGCATTTTTTTCGTTTAAAATTTTTTACGTTTTTTATAACAGCCTGATTTTAAAACACTTGTTCAATTTGTACTAAAGTTATTTTACAGAATGTTGAATATAGCAAACTTTGAGCGTTTGTGTTTTACATACATATAAACAGACGTCACTCAAATTTTTTATCTTCCACTTGTCTTAGAAAAACAGAGGGTAAAATAATTACCGCAATTAAATTTATTTGCAATTTTACTCGATTTCAATTAATATATTCATATATGACGACGTAATGAGATAAGAAATCGTAGTCGGCAAATATTCTCCTGTTGATCTTATAGTTTTTAGTACAGAAAAATTGATTGCCTATTGTAGAACTCGTTGAGGAAACAATAGTATTATACGGGTATGATCTGAAAATTGAAATCGAGTGAAATTTCAAATTGCTATAATTTTTAAATCTATGATCCCTTTATTTTTTATTTCACTAGTTTTCGGTTTACAGAACATACCCGATAATTTTAGTTGGTGTTTTAAAAAATTATATATTTTTCGATTGCTTTATTACAAAATTTGTATACAATATGCTGCAGTCAATTAAAAAAAAAAAAAAAAAAAACAATATAATCACGCCTATTGTGAACAATTTTGCCATCGAAATGTTTTCCCATTTCCCACAATTGCAATTATTAATAATTTTCCCATGAAATCTTTTCCCATTTTCTAATTATTTAGTGGAGAATGTTAGCCCTATATATATTTTTCATCGAAATTTGTTCCATTTTCCCATTGATTTGTTCACATCATTTTTGCTGGGGAGTTCCATTTGTCATTTAAGTATTTATTCCTTTTTATTGGATAATTAAAGTTTCTATCAACTTACTTTAGGGCTAGAAGTTTTAATTAAGTGCAAAACAACACACTTTACTATAAAATGCTGAGTAAAAGATGTGTTTCCTGTAGTTTAAGGGACGTGTTGGCTGGATTTTAAAATTCGCTTCCATTCCATCTTGCTGAAGAAAACTATATGTTTGTTTTGCTTCTCATCCAGCTTTTGTTTGTGCAATTCATTGCATGGTAATTGTTTTGCAGGAGTTTGTTTTCCGCTTAATTTCTTTTTATTCAATTTTACCGTGTAATTATGATAATTTTTTGTAAACATTTTACATTTTCACACATTTTTTTTTTTTTTTTTTTTTTTTTTTTTTGTTAACATTCTACGTAAAATGATCGCTTGTGAAAAGGAAACAAAAATTTCATGAGAGATTTACAATAGCAATTCTTCTTTCGAGGGGAATGAACATTTCATGGAATAGCAATTTTCCTGTTATTCATGATAGGCGAGAATATTTATCGTCAGCTCAAATGCAAAACCAAGTAACTAACGAAAAATTCAAAATCAGTTTTTTGATTGATTACGATGCATATTAGCAACATCAATGGTCTCTCTAATCTAATAATTTTTAATCTTATATAATAAAAATCAGACATTTTCTAAGTGAAAATCAAAAAAAGCAAGGTGTATTCCCTATCAATATACATTTTGATTCTACTGTAAATTAGTAAAACGGGTATGTTCTGCAAACTGAAATCGAGTAATTTTGAAATCAAACTAAATTTTAAATTGCTAATTTGAAAATCTGACAAGATATAAATTGTTGATATTAATTCGCTTAATTACCTCTGAAATAACTTGTTTGATTATGAAAACTTTAAAATAATGGTAAATGTAACCATGTGTTTAAATATTGCCTCGATTTCAATTTCACTCGTTTTCGATTTGCAGAACATACCCGAAATTGTTAGTTACGTATAGTTTTCCATTTCATCTAACTTTATATTATTTAATGAGTCACATATTAAAATACATATATTGTAAATATGGAATTATTTTACCTTTTTCATTTTCCTGCTAATAATACAATATTGGGGCCATCAGCTGTAAGTAAGCTATGCGCAATTCTCGAATATTTTTTTATAGCAGCCACCCCTAATCAGAACTAATCGCAATTTTTTCCGTGCCTCCTGATGGTGCTGCTCCTAAAGAGGATTGAAGAAGGATTGTTGCATAATCATTTTAAGAACAAAAAAGTTAATTTCAACTCGTCATACTGTCGCCAAGAACTAAAATACAAGCCAGTATTATGACGAGATTTTTTATAGTTTTTTGTAACATTACCTTCAACACTAGTGGCATCCTTTTCCATAATACCATCACCGCCAGCTGTAGCCGCTTCTAAAACTTGCTGTTGAACCTGCACTATAGGTTGACCATCCTCAGTGTAGGAAACTGAAACAGGAATACGTGTACCATCTTCGCCAATGACATGGGCACCGCCATCTCCGTCTTGAGACTGCTGAATAACCAATTGGCCTTCTGCATTCAATAAAGAGGCATCTATTAGTTGAGTTTCATTATTTTCACCCTGAACTAACACCATTTGACCATTTGCGTCTGTCATCATTTGTAGAGTTTCACCATCAAGACCCTCGCCTGACTGCAGTACACCCACCGATTGCAACAGTTGTTGTATATGTTCGGGATCTTGAACAAGAATTTGATTTCCATCAGCATCGGTTAGAATGTGGTTATCAAGCTGTAAAAGTTGTCCACTCTCGTTGAGTATGAATTTTATTTGACCACCGTCAACTTGTGCTTGCATGGCAGCTTCATCCAGTTCCATGGCTACGTGTTGTTGCTGTTGTTCTCCATCTGCACCGGCAGTCTCAGAACCAGCAGCTAGTTCATGATGTTGTTCATGTGTTTGTTGTTGTTCCCCTGTTTCCGCTACATCTTCTTGCTGCTGCTGATGTTGCTGCTGCTGTTGATGTGCTTCATCGCCTGCTGTTGAATCCGTTTGTTGAGCTTCTGTAGTGGCAGTTGTTTCTTGTGACGACTGAACTTCAGCTGAATGTTCAGTAGTACTATTTCGTGTGGAATCTTCTGTTTTTGTTTCTCCCTCTTCTGTGGCAGGTTGTTTTGTTGATTGATCTGTGTTATGTTGCGCAGGTTCTTCCATATTTTTGGAATTTTCACTTGAAACACCGGTTGATGTTGTATTAGCGGGTTGTTCCTCATTGTCATCGTCTAAACTCGGCATACTGACTGGGCCTGTACTAGTCGGTTTTGGTGATTCTGCCTTAAGATTTGTCGATGCTGTCGTGGTAGTTGTTGTTGTGGTTGTTGAAGCATGAGTTGAATCATCTGGTTGGTCTAACATAGGCATGTCTATACTAACCGAAACTGGAGCTGTGGTGACCGCCGTTGTCGTAGTTGTGGTATGATCATCACTAGATACAGCTACACTTCCGGACTCTTGTCCAGGTATAGTTATATTAAACGTAATTCCACCACCCGAACCAGCTTGTGAAGTGATTACGACTTGATCATTGCTACCTGCACCGTTACCTGATGTTGTTGTGGTAGCTGCAACAATACTTGGATCACCTTTGTCGGAATGCATTTTTTCAAAAATGCTCTCAATATCAGCTTCAGAAATTGTATTATTTCCAGCATTTCCCAGAGAAGCAGATTGTTGCTGATGCTGCTGCTGTTGCTGTTGATGATGCACATTCATTTCAGCGTTGTGATGCACCAATTCATTTGACTCTTGTTGAGTTGCTTCACTTAACAAAGCCGCTGCATTTAGTGTAGACAACGAATTATTTCCAACAACAGCATTGGCGACCTTTTTGTGTGCTGTGGCCGTAGTTGTTGCGTTATTAGATGCAGTATCTCCTCTTCTGTGTGTTTCCATATGCTGATTATAATAGTTCTCCTGTATAAATGTCAATGAGCAAATGTGGCATGAAAAGAATCGTATATTGTTAGCAGAAGCGGCTCCTGTCACGTCTGTTGTGGGTGTGGTTGTTACTGGTGTGTTTGAGTCGCTTAAAGCTTCATCAATGGTTTCTTGTAAAAGTTTCTGGGTCGTCAGAATATTTTGAGATGTTTGTGGTGGAGTCTGCTGTTGCTTAATTGTAATAATTTGTTGTTGTTGAACCTGCTGCTGCTGATGCTGTTGCGTGCTTTGTTGCTGCTGCTGCTGATGTTCCTCGAAATGTTTCACCAGCATTTCTCTCTTGGGGAAAGACATCGAACATGTGCCACACTTGAAGACATTGCCTTGATGCTGCTTAGCATGCGTTGTGGCTGCTTCGCGTGTTTCAAAACGTTGAGCGCACAAGCGGCACTTAAATGGTTTTGACTTGACACCGGTCATATGCTTACGCATATGCTCATCGAAAGCTATTTTATCTGTGGACTTAAACTGACAATGATTACATGTATACAGGGACGTAGTTCCTGCGCCTTGTGAAGCTTGTGCATTAACGACAGTCATAGGATCAGATGTTGGCACAACATTTTGCGCCACTGGTAAAGTTGTAGTGCTTGTAACAACTACATTCGTACTATGATTAATTTCCATGTGTTTACGCAAAGCAGCTTCGCTAACAAAATTAATATGACACACTGCACACGTATTGTCCATCGGTGTATTGTGCTCACGTACCATATGTTGCTTCATGGCACCAAAGTTAGGGAAGATTTTCTTACAATTTTTACATTGGAAATTCTGATGTTTGCAAGTTTCATAATGTGTATTAAAGAGCCTCATGTCTGATGTTTTGTAGTCGCATGATAAACATTTATAAATCTTGGCTGTTTTGCGTTGCAATGTTTGTGTTCCAGCCGACTGTTGTTGTATATTTGTTGGAGATTGGGTTGAAATTTTCATTTGTTGAACTGCACTGACTGCAAGTATATAAAACAAACAAAAAATTAAAATATCGAAATGTAAAATTAAAATTTAATTGATATAATGCACTATATTTATTCCAATACGAGTACATACAACTTGCAAGCCAATTATAATGAAAGTTACAACTAAAGTTTCAAATCAGATGAGCCAGCCCAGATAGTAAAACCACTTTCGTTACACACTGGTCGCTAGCCTCATATGAAGTTATAAGACTTTAAAGTACATACCTAAAAATCAATATAATCATCAAAGCATATTTTTCCTAAATATTTTATATATTAAAATGAATGCGTGTTTGCATGTACGTACGTTTCATTTGTGCCTCATAGACAGCCCAACGGCTGCACCATTTTCTTTAAATTTTTACTGTATCTCTCTGTATGTCTGGAAGAAACTATAGGCTATATAAGTTTTTAAAACTTCAACTTTTCCAAATTTTTAAAATTACAAACTAAATAATTATTTGTCTATATGTCCAAAATGGTAACAGTAAGAGTCTCGAAATTTTGCCAAAACAAAGCAAGTATTGATTTTTGTTTATCCTGCGAATGGTTAAAACTAAATATTCTGAATTTGGCCCGAATGACTTCAGAGTCAAAACAAATCATCGATCAGGATGTGGGCGGAATCGGATAAGTGGGCATGGTACCTTCCATACTGAGTATATATTGATTTTAATTTTAGTCTATCTTGAGAACGGTTAAAGCTGCTGTTTCTGAATTTGGCCTAAATAGCTTCGTAGGCGAGGTTGGATAAGTGGGCGAGATTGAACAAGTGGGCGAGATTGAATAAGTGGACGATATAGAATAAATGGGCGAGATTGGATAAGTGGAAGTTTTTTTTTCGAGAAGTTTTCAATAGTTGTAATACTCATTAGTTACGAGCTAATGTTATGAGGTGATACCGCTATTAAAAATTTTTTTCTGTTTTCAGTTGGTCAGGCCTGGTATTGAACCGAGGACCTTCTGGTTGGTAGGCGGAAGTCTTACCTAGCATACCACAGCGGCACACATAAAAACAACATGTGAGTAACAAATTCGAAGACATGTTATTTGGACATGATTTCCACCTTGCTAAAGTGTCGGAGACTATTTATACTCCTATCGATCTATGGGTCGCGGTAACCGGTTAAGAATGTAACACCACACCGAGCCAGCGCTCTCTTCACGATTTTGGTATAAGCCACTGCCACCACCATAGTCGGGCAAGGACCTAGATCCCTGGGGTTTCCGACTCCCGTGGTACCAGAATTAAGCCTCCGGTCAGAGCATAAATGCCATTCCGGACTAGTGGCCAATATGAAAACAGTCAGTTGGCAAAAAACAGATACAATCGGGAAAAATAGAATTTATCTCCCACTTATAATAAACATCTATATAGACTTAATGATTTTCTATTTAACCACTAATGCGCTCAGACAATCAAACATCAATGAGAAAACTGTAAACACATTCGCTGATAGTTCATATTCGTTTTGTCACTTTGTAGGACTGATTTACTGAATGTGTTTTAATTAACCAGAATTGGTGCAAAATTATTAGAATTAAGAATAAAATTATTATATTACGTAAAAATTTCAAATAAATTAATATTACGACGGTATACGCCGTCCTGTCCCAACATTTTTCTCTAACTTTAAAAAAATTAAATTTTAATAAGGCCACTAATTTAAAAGATTATCATAAAATATTTGAAATATTTGAATTGGCACTTGATTTGTAAATTAATTAAACATTGTCAATTTCTTTTTCGTTTGAGACTTCAGAGTTGACCTAAAATATGCATTTAACTATCCTGATCTCTCCTGGTGGCGTATTTGAGCGACATTATGACTATGATATTTTCATAGATGAACCATCGTCTTCAAATTATTGTCAATTCGAAATTTGTATGAAATTATCGTAAATTAAAAATTTCATCGATAAATCCTCGTGACAATGATAATTATTTATGACATCTTCATTGTAAAGTCGCTGAGTCTGAAATCCAGCGAAATTGTTAACTAAATATCGTTCAGAATTTTGTCTGCAACACCTCCCGTTAACCACGATTCTCTATTATATTGTCAACTACTGTCATATATGATAATTTTGACAATTTCTTTAAAAAGTCATGTATGACATCAAAGAAAATTCATTTTCAGTCATCGATGATTTACCATTGTCGGCTTTTCATACAATGTTTCACTATGACGTTAGCCATCGAGTTGCTGTATGATTTGACTTTATATGATATTTACTAAAGACACATGAAAATACAAGTTATTATACGTTTTTTAGCTTAAACGAAACACAATTATTTCGATATTATTTTTGCACTTACCTGCCGCTCCACTATTCAGTTTTTGTAATTTATTTGGTGGCGCTTGTATTGAAGCCGATGATGTAACATTGTTTGCCACATTAGCTGCAATTGTAGATGCGGTTCCAGTATTGGTCAGAGAAGAGTTTCCAATACCTCCACTATCATCATTTAAACCGTATTTTTTGTGCAGTAAATTCATTAGATTTGTTCGAACACGTTCGACATCATTTTCCAAACGATCTAAATAGTTAATGAGATTTGTACAACGGGAACATACAACATCCTCAACACTAACGATAACCATAAAGGCATCACCCACCAGTTGGCCAATTTTATTGGGAAATTTTGTTGTTGTGTGTGTTGTTTGCATTTCTGTCAACTGATGTTGTGCCTGATTTGCACCCAGAGCATCATCACATACATAGCAGCGATTTATTGTTGTCGAAACAACTTGCTGATGCTGTTGTACATTATTGCCTATCGTAGCAGCAGTTGCAACTGTGGTTGCCGTTCCGCCAGATCCAACTACTTTCTGCTTAAGAATACGTGGCTGATTTGGCCCAGTGACAGTAACTGCTCCACTTGATAGCAGATTATGTATTTTTCGTACCGCACTATTCATTTGATTATTCATTTTTATCTATCTTGTAACAATTGCAATGCAGGATAAAAAGTGTTGGCAGGCAACTTAAAATGTAATCAAATATATTATATTTCTCTATTTTACTTTTTGGTCAGCCGTGGTATTCTTACATTAAACTGAAAAAGAAATTAAATTTTATTCATTAAATCGTTATAATAGTTATGCGTCTAGTATAAAGCTTTAAAACATATATATATTTAATAGTAAATAAATTGGAACCAATTGCCTCTATTATGTAACACTCTTTTCAAAAGGGAAAGTATAAAGTATAAAGCTTTAAAACATATATATATTTAATAGTAAATAAATTGGAACCAATTGCCTCTATTATGTAACACTCTTTTCAAAAGGGACGAAATATATTTTATTTGGTTAATTCCAGGAGAGTGACATGACATATTACACCTTATTTATTTCCTTAAAATTGCTCATTTACTAGATGAAATTAAATTAAATTAACCAAACTTGGTGTAACGGCCTGGTTGCCCACACTATACACCTTGTTTTTTGTATTTATATATATTTACTTTATAAAATACTTAATAAATAATAATATTTAACAGATCAATAGTTATACAGTTAAAATAATGACAACTTGCCTTTTATGAGCGAGTAAAGATATGTTCGTTAAAGACAACAGTTCTAGTGTATTTCTGGTGATATTGTCAACGTTCGCGTCAATAGGATCACTAAAATGGACTAGTGAATCTTTGATTCAAATGTATCATATGTTCGTAAAAGAACTACGTCATTAGTGCTGAGGTTTTTAAACGCAAGCTAATGTAATTCCTGGTCAGTAGTACTATTGACAATGTCACTAGTCAAGTATTAACATTTTACTATTGGCATTTTCTGCAGGGTAATTTTAGGATGCAAAGAGCTATAATAAACACATTCAAGAAGTGCTTGCTATATAAGTGGTTACAACTATTTAATATACTTCCAATGGATAAAAAACTGAAGGAAATACGTCTTGGAATGTTTTCGGCCAAAGTCTTGAATATCCAGTGCGGAATATAAGCCCAAGCCGTTCGTATTCATAACATAAGTTCATTTAGATTTGTTGGAGCATTATCGTATTGAGCAACACGTTTTTTAATAAAGCCTACATAGATTCGAACGGGTTTAGGTCCGGGCTTTTCGCTGACCTACAAAAATCCTAAACCGGAAGCCAATTCTTTACAATTGTTGATACTTTGTTTCTTTCACTTTGTGTGCTTTTAAGCGTCTATAATGGCGATGCCAGTTATAAAGGGTCAGCCATCTAACATTTTTTTCAACTAGTGCTTATTTCGTAAATGGAAACACTTAGCTCATGTCTGATTTGAGAGATAATTAGTTTTATCCTTCCGCTGAACGAATATGGTTGTGTATACGCTTTAACAACGCTGCGAATCTGGGCCTGCGATCGACTTACAGAGGATGCCGATTTTGCCAAAAAAAAAATCATCTTTTCAGATGTAGCTCATTTTGATCTTGGCGGATATGTAAACAAGCAAAATTTCGCATTTGGGGCACAGAAAAACCGCACGCATACATTGAAAAGCCGATACAGCCAAAACGAGCCACTGTTCGTGCGGATTTTGGTCCAGACATAATTGGGCCATTTTTCTTCGAAAAAGAGCACGGAGTGGCCGTTACAGTCAATGGCGATCGTTATCGGGCCATGTTGAACGAATTTTTGTTCGCAAAAATTGAAGAGGAGGATATTAGCAACATTTGGTTTCAACAGGACGGCGCTACGTGCCACACAGCCGAAGCTACGCTCGATGTTTTGCGCCATGTTTGTGAAGATCGCATTATCAGCCGCAGAGATTATGTCGTTTGGCCACCTCGGTTCTGCGATTTGACACCGTTTTACTATTATTTGTGGGGTGCCGTCAAAGATAAGTGTTACGCCAACAAGCCAGAGACAATTGACGCTTTAAAGGATAATATTCGTAAAACCATTGGTGAAATACGGCTAGACACAATCGATAATGTGCTTAAAAATTGGACCGATCGTAGGCTACTGCATGGCCAGCCGAGGCAGCCATTTGAATGAAATTATTTCCATTATTTACCGAAAGGATTGTACTTTGAAATAAAAAAGTAAATGTGAGAAAATATTCAGAAATCTTTTTAATAGCATTTTCAAAAAAAAAAAAAAAATTATTTGGCGGACCCTTTATTATTTTCCATTGGGATGGAAACGGTTAATTTTTCGTACATCGATCCAAATATAAGGCCAATGTTACGAAGAGCTCTCCGTGATGTCAATTCATTTACTGGCTTTTTTATAGCTGCTGCAGCCTTTTTGGATGTTTTTACCTGTTTGGGAGATAATAAACGCTGCTTAGCCCAGCGTCCATCTCGAACCCTTTTGCTTCCGGCTTGTTTATATTTCTTCTTTTTCGTACTTGTAGCACTGTTCTGTGGTATATTCCTCACTTTGTGGAAGCTTGACGTGCGAATAATTATTATTTGTCATATGCACAATTTGGTTTTCTAACAAATCCCTTCATTTTTTTCTTTTTAACTTGAAGGCAAAATTTGTTAATAGAAATGGTTGCTACATGATTTGATGCTGTTTCTAAAAGTTCATCCAGTGAGTCGTTGCCTTTTATTAATTTGTTTGTGCTGGCAGATTGGATGAACTTAAATGTGCAAAATTGTAAACATCGCCTTTTTTATAAAATTGCCTAAAACTTGGCACCAAGTTTCAATATTAGTAAGTTTTCTTTAATTATATTTTCTTATTCCTCTATTGATTATTTTAAATAAAAAAAATCAAACCACGTATGTATGAAATTTTTCTCACCCCTGTATAAAACTTGTTTATGCTAATAAATAATCTTTTTTATAAGTCCCATTAGATTTTTTAGCGAAAGAATTCTTGAACCATAATAATGCACAAATTAACCAAAAGATATAAGAAAAGTTGATTGAAGAGGAAAAAATCATAATAAATGTCTACAAACAAAATTAAGTCAATAAAAGAGGTAGTAATTACTCGGCCTTGAACTACCTTTTGTAGCATTTACATCGTGTCGAAAGATATTCGTATTGTAAGATTTTTCCCGAAAATAGCGAAATATTAATAACTATAAAAGGTACCTAAAAATTAGGAAAACGCTGCAATACTAAAGAGACCTCAGGAAATGGGGTACATCCTCATACTATAGACAGAGTGCTGAAAGAGGAGCATTACACTGCAGAGTTTGTCGAAAACAACCTTGACTAAAGAACATTTAAATAAGAAAAATTAGTTTTGAGGGATTATTTTTTTTTTTTACATTGGTCATGATGATCAGAACGCATGAAAGAACTGCACTGCAAGATAAACATATTCAAACAGCAGTTAACCTGGGGGTGGTGCTAGAGTAATGGTGTTGGGATGTATGCCTGTGTTGCTTATGTCGGTAAATTTGGTTTTAGAAAAATATGAACAAATATGAGTAGGTCTTTAAATATTTATTTTAAAAGAAAATTTTTCAAGAAGTGCTCGTTAACCGGGCACAGGACAAGATCGATATTTTCTGCAAGATAATGATCTCGAACAGACTTTGATTATTGTTCGCTTGTGAATCTTATACAATAACCCTCACACCTTAAAAACGCCACCAGTCGCCGGACCCTTTTAATATAACTAAATATTTAAAGAATATTTGGACAAAAGAATAAGAGAACACCTCACAACGTCGAAAAATAGACTAAATGAAGTACTAAAAGAGGTATGGCTAAAAATCCAAGCAGATGTAGCAATAAAATAAGTGTATTTAATGCAAATCCGATTACAATTGAAAAGCAAATAAAACAAATTAACACTGAAATTAACGATACCCTCTGTCCTCATGAATTACTTATAGGCACATAATCTTTTTATATGCAAGTTTTGTTAATTTAAATTATACGTAACTTAAAATTGTTTATATTTTATATTCTGATTATTTTCCGACACTCCTCCAAACATAAAAGCAAATTGACGATCAGTTTTGTCCGTGTGTACATAAATAAATCTTTCGTTTCACTTTTACACTTCTATCAGATCTGGTCAACAACTTTTCCATTTTTCATACTTGTTTTAATAATGGCAACCCTTATTTAAACAACTCGTCAAAAGTTTGAAATATTTTTGTGTATTGGTGTTTGTCTGTGTTTTCAATAAAAAAGACGGGTGTTCTTCCTATCGCTATAACATTTTCGTTAAATTTAGCTGTGACACATGCTGCTGCTTCGTAAACCAAATACGAATGAGAAAAAAACTCAACGAAACAAAAAAAAGATGGGGGAATAAACATTCTGCACAAAATGATTAAGAAACGAAAGATACGAAACAGTCAACAGACAGGACCGCCATTAAGCGGGAGGGTTAAAAAAGGAGTAAAAGTCAAGATTAAATTGTATATGAAAAAGTTTTCGTTTTATTTAAAAAAGAACGTATTCCTCAATTTTAAACAAGTTGTACTAATTAATAATATACTTTAATTTTCGTTAATTTCTCCTTGATAATTTATATCCAAAGGTTATTTAAATTTAGTAACCATTTTTCTCATATATTGTATATTATTAATGAGCGCGCACACACACACAGTTCAACATTAATTTACTTTCCTTATAGAAAGCGTTTGCTCTTATTAACAAAACTATTTTACTTTAATGAATAACTAAAAGATAGTTTAAAAAATCAAAATATATTTGTGTAGAAAAAAACAAAATGACGCGCCAAAAACTTGATAAAATTTTATTTCTTTCACACAACACTCCGCATGTATGTAAACAATGCTTTCCTAAGAGGAAAACGCAAATTACCTTGAGAATTTTGTTCTTTTCCTTTAAATATTTTCACACACATTTTATTATTATACAGTTTTCACGAAAGAACAATTTATTATCTGTGCTTTTCTTAATGTTTTTTTTCTTAAACTTTTTAACTATAATTCCATTTATTTTTTCTTACTCTATTTTTGACATCAACGAGCACAATTAGGAGTAAAAAATAGCAACAAAAATCGACGGCGTTACCACAATGGAAAAATATTCGATACTAGTCAGTATAGCCGCTACTGTACGAATGCTAGGCCAAACTTGACGAAGAAAAACATACTGGCATGAACAGCGGCGGCAGCAGCTATGATGAAGAAAAAAGAGTAGACGACAACGACGATAGATTGATGAACCAAAAAAAGAAAAGATTTTATGAAAAAATAAAACCCACGACATAAAAGTAATGGCCGTGCTTTAGCGTTTTGTATGTTATCATTTATTTCTTATACACAAACTCACACACTAGTTTTCTTCGTTTATACCAAAGAAATCTTTTTTGCAATCTGATTATCTAAAAAATCTTTGAAAATGCAGCTCTAAACGATTTTTTTTCTTTTGATTAGTTATTAATTTTTGCACTTCACAAGCAACACTGTACTCTGTTAAAATTTTTCACACACTAAAAAATCCAACCGTTTTTAACGTTTAATCGTCCAAATATCACCTTCTCTTTTGTTTCAATTTATTTCTTAACACTCTCACAATGTTCCAGAGGAGAACAGCTATACGAAGTATCAATAATAACCTGACTTTCGTTAAGTCAAAATGGCTGCCGCAATGAATTTGCTGCAGATTCGTTGTGTTTGTTTTGAACAAGAAAAAAAATAACGTGAACATTACATCTTATGCCGCTTTTTTTCTTCTTTATTCAATACATCACCAATGTGGTTTGTTTCATAAACCGGCATTTCTTCTTAAGACCTTCAATTACTTTATAACTATTTAAATTCTTCTAGTACCTTTAGTATTTATTTTTTTTAATGTTTCCCCTAATTTTAAACGAAACATGGGTCAATTTGTGAAAAATCTAATTTTTCACTAAACAAAAAACGCGTGTATTTCCGACGAATGCACGGCAATGACTGGTGTTGTAAAATAATGAATGGCTATGTCGATGGCCAGTGAGGCGATTCAATCGATTATTCGTTTTTTAATAGATATATTTTTTTAAAGAAATTTAAAAATGATTAAATTGCAAGCATATTGTGATTATTTACTTAATACATATACATTCAGGTACATACTAAATACATGCATATCGTCATATGAAATCCAAAACGCCCTAAATTTAAAATAATTTAAAACCGACTTTTCGATGGATTATGATGCATCCTTTCGAAACATAAACATGTTCCCACAAATTTTACCCTTCAACAATTAAAAACAACATTTTTATTAATAAAATCATAAAACAAAAATGTAACTTAAGGCTTTTCTAGTTTTTCTTTTAATGTCAAGTTTTAATTGTGTTATTAGTTGGAACTTTGGAAGTTACACTATTAAATATTTTGATAGGCGCTATCGATTACAAAAAGAATATGTTTTTGAAAATTTCGAAGTATCTACAAAATCTTGAGATATGGTTAAAAACCTGTCCCGTTATGAACTTGTAAGCTAAATATAAGCTGAATATTAATATTAACCTATTATATGTATCTTGGCGGATTTGGAAAGAAAAGAAATAGGTCCTAAAATAATATGTATTTTATTTCCTAAGCAATTTTGAACATTAAAAAATGTATGTAACTTATGTCCTTTTCGATTTCAGGAAAAAATGAATCTAAAAGACGTAAGTTTCATATCTCTGTAAGTAATACAAAAATAAAAAGATTTTTTCAGACACAAATTCTTTCATGAAAAGTAATCTTAACCTAAAAACTATTCCAACAATTTTTGGTTTATTTTTCATATCATTTGGCTTTGAAAAGTTAGATACAGTGCACTCGCGATTATATGAACACCCAAAATATGAATAATTTTTTTCTTTTATTGACTACTCTAAAATATGAACTTAGTGCAAAATAAACAATTCATATATTAAAGCTTTAGCACTAAACAAAAGAAAATCACAGATTTTTTCACATAATAGGTTTATTTATTTTTTCAAAATACATTGATGCTTTTTTAAGTCCAATATACAATAAATAAAAAATGTAACATAAAAACTTTTATTTTTATGAAAAAAACGTTTGTAAAGGGGAATTAGATGTCATTCACATATATGAACAACCTTGCAAAAGTGAACTGGCCTGGTTTTAATTAGTTCATATTATCGTGAGTGCACCGTATAAGGAATTTAAAATTATTACATTAAAAGGCTGGTTAATTCAATACAAAAGCGCCTACAATGTACAACAGATTTATAAGGCGACCGAAAAAAATTTCTTAAATAAATGTTAAAAGTGTTATATTTACACAGTTGATAAATACGATTTTATTGTAAATTCATTCTAAACATTTTGTTAGTATTAATAGTCATATATAACAATAAGTGCTAAACAGTCTTAGCTCAAAAATTGCGAACAACGGGGAGAGATAAAAAAGCCGTTTGCTTAATAAGCGGTTTACAAAACATCAGTGAATTAATGCTTCGTCTTACCTGTTAGACGAGGTTTAGTATTAAAGTAATATTTCTGACTACATGTTCTTATTAAATTTTTTTTAACAAAATTATTTAAAATCTTGATTAATTCATAAATTTAGAGGATCTGTTCATCAAGGAAGAAGCGTATGAACGTTCAGTGTTATGCAAAATTCTAAAAAAACGTTTTGTCTAGATTTTAGACTCTAAAACATCAATCTCCAAATTACTATCAATGTGACGTTGAAAAGAGGGTAGATTTAATAACTACGTACAAAACAAAATGTAAATGACATGTACAAACTTTTTTGTTCTAAACTTGTAGAAATAGCTATAAGAAAAATGTGAATTCAGTTTTTAAAGTTTTTAAAAAAATTTTGCTTTTGTGAAACAATATTTTAAAAAATAGTGCTGTTTTTAAGTTTATATTTTAATGACTTCTAATAACAAATTAATGAATTATTATTTTTATTTTACATTTTAATATGCCAATATTTAAATATAATCTGTTTTTTCAATAAAAAAATAAAACGTTGAAAAAAAGTTTTAGTTTTCTAGGGTTAAACAAAACTGGTTTTATACATGAATCGTTACTTTATCTGATATTTTTCTTACAAAAATCTGGCTACACTATACCTTTTGTTTTTGGTTGCCATTAACAACCATAAAATGTAAGCAAGCAACAAATTGAAAAACCATAAACTGGACTCTGAAAACTGGGATAAATGTTTTAATTTCTGAGAAAGAAAAAATAGAAATGGATAAATAATATAGCAAAAAGCTTTTTCTTTAAGCAAAATTAAACGATTTTAAAAATGAGAGCTTTATTAAAATGGATTGATAAAGTTGAATTTCCAAATATTAAGGATGAAGATATCAGGTAGAAAAACAATAGAATTCTATTGGCAAGACAGATATTTATTTACTGACCTACTTTAAGAAATTTCAAAATTAAGCTGATAATATTCTGTATTTTTATGAATTTTAGTATCCATTGTGTATGTTACAATCCTGATGGTACTCAATTAATAGTGGCTGCCCGAGAACGAGTGTTAGTGTATGACCCAAAGGATGGTACACTTCTTAACACCTTAAAGGCACATAAAGATGTTGTTAATTGTGTGGCTTATGCAAGAGATGGGAAAAAATTCGCCAGTGGAGCGGCAGATAAAACTGTAATTGTTTGGTCTCCACAACTGGAGGGGTTATTGAAGTACTCGTACGTATTTGTGTTTATTTTAAGCGTTGGCTTTTTCAAATAAAAATTGTTATTGCCTTTAGGCATGGAGATTCTGTACAATGTATGTGCTTTAATCCGATTTCGCATCATTTAGCTACATGTTCAACATTGGATTTTGCATTCTGGTCGTCTGATCAGAAGGCTGTACAAAAATATAAAATACATTCCAGAATAAATGCTTGTTGCTGGACAAATGATGGGCAATACCTGATATTAGGCTTGGCGAATGGATCCATTACTATACGCAACAAAAGTGGTGAAGAAAAAGGCCGTATTGATCGTCCCGGAGGAGCGGCAAGCTGTATTTATGGCGTACAATGTTGTCCACCTTCGGCAGAACCAAATACAGATACAATTGCTGTAACCGATTGGAACCAAACACTTTCCTTTCATACTTTAAGCGGACAAATGATTGGAAAGGAGAGATCTCTAGGATTTGATCCGCTATGTTTAACATATTTACCCAACGGAGAATATTGTTTAGTATCAGGTTGTACTGGGAATGTACACTGCTTTACGCGCGAAGGTGTTCGTTTGGGTATATTGGGTGATAATGTTGATACTTCATGGATTTGGTCGGTAGCAGTTCATCCAAACGGACAGTCATACACTATTGGCTGTCAAAATGGAACTTTATCAACGTATACAATTGCATTTACCACAGTGCATGCCCTATATAGAGAACGTTATGCATTCCGTGAACACATGTGCGATGTTATTATACAACATTTGATATCAGGACAAAAAGTTCGTATAAAATGTCGTGATCTTGTACAAAAAATCGCTATTTATAGGCAAAAGTTAGCCGTTCAACTACCAGAGCGTGTTGTTCTATATGAATTGAATTCTGTTGAGGACCAGCAACCAATGCATTATAAAGCAAAGGAAAAGATACAGAAAAAATTTGATTGTAGTTTATTGGTAGTATGTGCATGTCATATAGTTCTATGTCAAGATCAGAGATTACAATGTCTAGATTTTAACGGTGTTCTACACAGGGAATGGCTAATGGATTCTTTTATACGTTATATAAAGGTTATAGGTGGACCTTCTGGTCGCGAGGGTTTAATGGTTGGTTTGAAAAATGGAAAGGTAATTCTGTTTTAAACGAAAATTTGAAATAGAGCTTCGCTTCATAGCATTTTGCTTGTTTTTAGGTTTGTCGTATTTTCCTTGATAACGCCCTTCCCCTGTTAATTACATCAGCAGTATCTGCTGTTCGCTGTTTGGATGTTAATGCGAATCGCACGAAGATTGCTGTGGTTGACGATGGAGGACGGCTTGTCGTAAGAGATATTTACAATGATACTTTATTGTTTCAAGATACAGGTGTTAACTCGGTAACGTGGAATACGCATTTAGATTCCATGTTGTGTTACACTCATACAACCGGTGGACTTTCGGTGCGCGTTGGTAATTTGCCACCTAGAGCTCCGCAACAAATGTTGGGTGTGGTAGTTGGTTTATGTGGCGCGACTGCTTTTTGCTTAAGAGGCAATATTATGCATAACATTCCTTTGGCTTTGGGCGCTACAATGTGGCAATTTATTGAAGCTGGTTTGTTTGAGTAAGTGAATCGGGAATTAGTACTGTATACGGATATAAACATTTTTAAAAATTATTTTTAAAGGGAAGCACATCAAGTAGCCTGTTTAGGTGTAACGAATGCTGATTGGGAGGGTTTAGCTAGGTCCGCTTTGGAAGCGTTGCATTTGAATATTGCTAGAAATGCTTATGTTAAAATACGTAACCTACCTTGGCTCCAGTTAATTGGAGATTTAATGGAAAAACAAAAACGTAGCCAAGTGCCTAAAGAGGTTTTACAGGCTGAAATATGTGCTTATTCTGGGAAACATAAAGAAGCTGCTAGATTTTTTGAGAAATGCTCTTTAAGTATAAAAGCACTGGAAATGTATACCGACTTGAGAATGTTTGACTTGGCACAGGAATTTATAAGAGACGGTAGTGCTGAAGAAAAGAAAAATTTGGTAAGAAAAAGAGCGGAGTGGGCATACTCAGTTAAAGAACCTAGAGCAGCAGCAGAATTATTATTAAGTGTAGGAGAACATCAAAAAGCGATTGAAATTGTGTCCGAGCAAGGATGGGCTGATGTGTAAATCAATATTAAAGAATAATATTGAAATATAGATAAAAAAAATGATTTTTATGTTTTACAGTCTGTACGATATTGGACGACGTTTAAGCCAAAGCGATAGAGAATCTTTAGAACTCGTAGCCTACAATTTAAAGCGTTTAAAAGCTTTGCCTTTAGCAGCAGAAGTGTTCAAAAAGTTGGGAAATGAAGCTGAAGTAGTGCAGTTACATGTTGAAGCTCATGACTGGGTGGAAGCTTTTCATTTGGCAAATGATATGCCAGATATACTTCCTCAAGTGCATTATCAACATGCCCAATGGTTGGCCGAAAATGATCAGTTTATAGAAGCACATGAAGGTATAGTCTTTAAAAAAAAAAAAAAAAAAATCAAAACAATAATATAATAATTGCTTTTAGCTTATTTAAAGGCTGGTCGTATAAAAGATGCTAATCGTTTGCTAAAGCAGTTAAGTAACTCAGCCATAGAGGAGGAACGTTTCTTAGATGCCAGTTATTTCTATTGGCTATTATCTAAGCAATATTTAAACATTTATTATGATAAAGAGTATGCTTAAATTTATAATTTCTTTAAGATTTATAATTGTTATTTTCCACACTTTGTTTTTTGTAGCGTCCAAAATCCTATTGATTTTCATTTAAAAGAATACCACAATCATTTGCGCATAGCGAAGATCTATTATGCTTACAGTGTAATCTTTAATTATATGAAAGAACCATTTACGACGTATTCTCCTGTGAGTCTCTTCAATGTGTCACGTTTTATATTAAACGAAGTGGAATATAAAGGAGCTCCTAAAGGTGTAAGCATGTTGTGAGTAGCGAGTTTATCTAATAACATTTAAATTTCTTACTACAATATAAAATATTAATACTCATATATATACATATATATATATATATATATATATATATATATATATATATATATATATATATATATATATATTTTAATATTAATTATAATTTGTGATTTATTGTAGTGCTGTATTATTTACTTTGGCCAAACAAGCAAAATTTTTGCAAGCCAATAAACTTTGTTTGGTAGTTAATAAGAGGTTACAGTCGCTGAAGCCACCTTCAGGAGTACAGGAACAGATAGATGTAAGTACATTTTTACATAAGGCATACAAATCATTAAATATATTAACTTATTTTTAGATCAATTATTTGAATAGCAAGGCATGTAAAAGTGGTTTTAATGACCCAGAAGAATTATTGCCTTTGTGTTATAAATGTTCAAATTATAGTCAACATTTGAATGGAAATACCTGTCCCACATGTAGGCAGGACTATATATTTTCATTTATATCGTTTGGTAAGATGTTTACAATTACATATTTTTGTATTATATATTAGGGCGTGTTTCCATTGGTGGTGTCCTTTTTTTTAAATGTAATTTCTATGCCGTAGTCGTTTTTGACGTCGTATTATATAATATTGTAATATTGAAATGGCAAATGAAGAATTATATTTTGAGAATGGTGAAATAAAATATACATTAAAAAATGTATAAACAGAATATTTGTGGAAAAGACAGATTAAGTGTAGGAAATGTAATTTTAATAATTTTATATAACTATGCATAATTATGCATTTACTTTGAATTCCAATGATTTGTGACTTATAATTTCTTTGAAATAATGGTTACGTTTTTTTCGTCAAATAATTGCCTCAATGTGACCACACCTTTAAAAATAATATAATGCGCTGTTTTTCATTTCATCAAAGTATTTTATTGCTAATTAATATTTAATAAATTAAAAATCACTTCGTGTCGTGAAAAATATGGAAAAATTTAGTACTAACTTAATGCAATGTGATTAAAAACTATGACACATATTCATCTCCTTTTTTAACTTTTCGGCTGCTGTGCCGTAGTCTTCTACGGTAGTGTCACTAGTTTCTGAAGTAATATTTTTTACACCAAATGATTTACACAACTTTCACGTTTAAAGCTAATAACTGTGTTACAAGACTATTTAGACAATTTTGTGAGGAGCCACTTCATGTCAATTGAGTATTCATATTTTTGTTCGTACATTGTGTCTTTATACTTGCTTTTTAATGAATCAAACCTGTGTGAGGTAATCTATAGAAAATATTTACGATATAAAATAGCTTGTAGTCGATGGTCTCAAGTTATTTAATTTTACCGCAAATCTCGTACAAATTATTTTATCATTTTTGGATATACCATTTCTTTATGCCGCTGTGGTATGGTAGGTAGCAACCAGCGGTCCTCAAGCTAGACAATCTGAAAAAGAAAAAGTTTTTTCAACAGTGGTATCACCTCATAACATTAGCAAGTAACTGGTTATAAGTATTAATTACTACTATTGAAAACTTTTCTAACGACTTTGTCGAACATTAAACTGCAGGTTCCTTTGACTGAGAGAAGTCTCCGTGTTCCTCCATGGAATGTTACAGAAATTATTATTATTAAAAATATTTTGCCACGAGCATTCGCTGTAAAACAGCCATCTTCAGCACTACGGTGGCAGTGGTGCAGCTCAATGATTGAGTTACAATTTTCATTTTCAAATTTCGATAGAAACCGAATGTTTCCCTGTCGTTTCCATCAAGAAAAAAATCGAAAATGACATTCGAAATGTTTCGATTTTAAACTAGAACGCTAACTGGGGTGCGCTCGACTATAGGATATTGAATTTTTTTTTAAATCGTTTTCTTTTTTAGAAATATTACCTTTAGTACAATTTTATCCTGAGGTGGACATAACCGATGGTGAAGCTGAAAGATTGCTTCTTGCTCCACCAAAAACAAATGAAGATCAGGATCCCTTTAATGAGGTAAATATGAAATGTAAGCCAAGTTTTATATGTTTTATAATTCGATTCTATTTTAAAAGGATACTGCAAGTGCCCTACCACTGAGTTTAGATCGTAATACATTACGTTCAATTGATCCGAATCACGTATTAATTCTGAAACGCCGTTCTAAAGAAAAAAGTAAATGCATATTTTATCGTAACATTTTGCCTGATTTACAGATTACATATTGTCCAGAATGCCTTTTGGTATGAAATTAATTTAATTTATGAAGTATTCATGCAGTTTAAACCTGTAACTTGTTTTCTCTATTATAGGTCTTTTATGCCGAAGATTTCGAATTGCAAGTTTTACAAAAAGGATTTTGTCCCTTTTGTCGTACACCAGCTGAAAAGTTATTTGAAGATTATTGAAATTCTAGCTTTATTTTTAGTTTACAAATTTAATTTATTTTTTCTCTATCAATAATAAATATGCATATTATTGCGTATTTTTAAGACCAAGTTTCCTCTTGATATCTTTTGGTCTTAATCAGTTGTTCTATAAGAGTTTCGTTATTATCCAGAACATTTGTAAATGCTTCTTTTACTGATTTAGGCATATTTTTAGCGGAACCAGATACATAAATGTATGCCTGCTTTTCTAATATTAAAGACTTTAAATGCTGAGCTTTTTCTTCTATTAAATGCTGGACATATACCTTATTATCCTGGTCTCTAGAGAATGCACAATATAGATATATAAATTTTTCTGTAGCCCACTTTTCTAAGTCTCTCTGAAAATGAAAGTCTTTTTTTTTGTTGCGACAACCAAAAAACACAGTAATTTTGGGTTCTATGCGAATGGCTTCTAGCTTTTTCATGTACATATTTTGTATTATGCTACGAAATGGTGCGATACCGGTTCCTGGTCCCACTACTATAAGAGGTGCAGAATTGTTTTGGGGTAATTTCATGGTACCAGGCTTTATAGAAGCATATATTTGAGAGCCTGTTTTTAAATTTTTCAACCAATTTGAACATAAACCTAGTCTAGGGGCGGAAAGTTTCGTTTTATAGTTTACCACAGCCACCAGTAAATCTATCTGCGCCGATAGTTTACAACTAGCTATTGAAAAACTTCTCGGTTGTATGAATGTAAAAAGTTCTACTAAAATATTTAGAGTCAACTTAGAAGATGCATGACGAAAGTCTTGTAAAACTTCCAATATCGTTCTGCGAGGCCTGTTTACATAGTTAATAAGATCATCAAGACCTTCTGCAGTGGTAAACTCTAATAGTTTCTCTTTTTCCAATTCATTGTCACAGTTTAAGGCCAATAGTTCAAATGCTCTTTGTCGAGGACGATAACTCAAATCCCATATGTATGTAACCATTTCTTTTACCGTAATAGGTTTGGTATAACATTTTGGTAAGGGCATATCTTCATAATTGCTAGTTATTTTTATCAAGGTATCAGAATTAAAATCTAGCTCGTGCTCTTGTGCCCACAAAAGAAAATCTTCAACTTGTTTTGGAGAGTTTTGGGGTTGAACTTGTACTACATCGCCCGGTGCCCAATTTAAATTGTCAGGAACTGCGAATTCTAACAATCTTACATCTTGAAAATGATCAGCAGCCGTAGTACGTGTATTGCTTTTCAAAATTAGTTTTTTAGGTTTTTCTTTGCTCTGCCAAAAGTGGTCATACATACCACTGAGGTTTTCAACAGCACAATTTTCTTTCACACCTATTAGTTTTTCACAGTGCCATTTGAAAATTGACGAATCACTCGCAAAGCCATTAACAGTTGTAGGTTTTATACCTAAATCATACTCGCATTGCTGCCATAACTGATCCATCCATGGCAGTGCGACTGCACTTAAACCATGATCATGTTGGTCATCACATAAGCCTAGTGGTATCAATTGTTTAGCTCCTAATTGTTGTATCCGCTTGTTTAACTTTTTTGCTGCGTAGTTGAATTTAGCATAGCTAGAGTCTCCTAAGCCCAAACAGGCATATCGTAAGTTCTCCAGTAAATTAGATGGCAAACATTTTCTGAGCAGTAATTTCCATGTATTAACCATATTGTCGGGCACATCTCCATCACCTGTGGTTGCTACAACAAATATCACTATAGACTGTTCAATAAGTTTTTCTACTGGAAATTCATCCATTGGCAGTACTGGACCCTTAAATCCATATTTTTTAGATGAACGCCATAGTTGCTCAGCTACGTCCTGCGCCGTACCTGTTTGGCTGCCATATAAAATTATTAAATTCATCGTTTTCCAGATTGTATAACAAATTCTAAAACAACAAATTCACTTTAATTTTAACCAAAAAGAAAACCGATAATTGATGATTGAAGAGACAAGATTTTCTAAAACAGGGATGTACATATTTCTTTAAAAGCAAATGAAAAATGTTCAAAGTGGCAGCACCGTTTTAAATACGGTGAAATTTTTAGGTTAGAACAGCTGTTGAAGTGTTATTTGTTTGTATTAAAAAAGAAAATTGTGCAATTAATTTTTAATATTTTTTTAGATAAAATGTTGAGATTATGTGGCAAATTATTAAAAAATCATCCAGGATCTATAACTGCCTTCAGTGCTAAGCAAAATGTATATTGCTTGATACAAACTGTTACAAAACCAACGCAAATATGTTTATCAAAACGCAATGCAAGCACATCACTTGCCGGTCCCAGTGCTCAGAAGATGAAAAATGATGAAAAAATTACTCCTCTAGGCTGGTTTTTAATGGTAAGTGCTTAGAAGAAGAAAACTTTTGTTTGATAATATATAATAATTTACATTGAAACGAAGGAAACCATGAATTTAAGATGACTCGCAAGATTTTATTTGTGATGATTGAACAGACAAGATAAAATTTTTACAAAATTTGGACTAGGGGACTTTAAAATCAGGGGAAAACAAACCAAATTAGATCGGTTCATTTGATTTTGTTATACTTTTCAGATCTTTAAAATGTTTTTATCACACATTTAACATTGAAAATGTTTTAGTTGACCTCCATTAAGAATCCAAAAAAAAGTGCGTAATACGGGTATGGGTATGTTCTGTAAACTGAAGCCCAGTGATTTTATATTCACGCTATGCCTTTGTGCACCATTTACCTTTACCCATTTCTATTTATCGTTCTATGGTTTTCATTAAAACTTTTGATATTAAACATTCACAAAATTTATCAATTTAAGATTTTAAACAAAAATTAGTGAACAGTATCAAAATTGTAAAATGCGTTGAATTGCTGACCAGTATTTATTATCTTTTTAAAAATAAATTAAACATAAAAATGAAAACCGCGAAAGAAAACAAAACGAAGTTACGGTATATACTGAGCACACTATAGACAACATTTGTAGGTAAATACTTTACTTAATTTTGATCAAATATAATATATATAATATATATAATATATATAATATATATATATATATATATATATATATATATATATATATATACATATATATATATATAATACTTATCTTTGATGGCACCCCACAAATAATAGTCCAACGGTGTCAAATCGCAGCTCCGTGGTGGCCAAAAGACATCAGCTCTGCGGCTGATAATGCGATCTTCAAAAACAGGGCGCAAATCATCGAGTGTAGCTTCGGCTGTGTGGCACGTAGCGCCGTCCTGTTTAAACCAAATGTTGCTAATATCCTCCTCTTCAATTTTTGTGAACAAAAATTCGTTCAACATGCCCCGATAACGATCGCCATTGACTGTAACGGCTACTCCTTGCTCATTTTCGAAGAAAAATGACCCAATTATGCCTCTGGACCAAAATCTGCACCAAACACTGACTCCTCTTGGGTGTATCGGCTTTTCAATGTATGCGTGCGGGTTTTCTGTGCCCCGAATGCGACAGTTTTGCTTGTTTACATACCCGCCAAGATCAAAATGAGCTTCATCTGAAAAGATGATTTTTTTTGGCAAAATCGGCATCTTCTGTAAGTCGATCGCAGGCCCACTTAGCGAAGCGTATACACAACCATATTCGTTCAGCTGAAGGATAAAACTATCTGTTAAATATATATATATATATATATATATATATATATATATATATATATATATATATATATATATATATATACTACATATATAACACTTAGCTCATGTCTGGTTTATTTTCTCAACTATCAACGGAAACAACTCAAATAAATGGTTTAACAATGAACTAAGGCAATTAAAAAGGGAAAAAATTAATAAATACCAAATAGCGAAAATAGATAATAGTAACGAAGCAATGAATAACTATAAAGTCGTTCGAAATTTATATAAGGTGAAAATTGAAAATGAAAAGAGAAATTTTATAAATAAAAAATAATTAATGCTAGAAATCAAAAGGATATGTGGAGAGAGATAAAGAATCTTATACTTAAGAAAAATCAGAATACAATTCAATCTGTGATATTTAACCAAATAGAATATAAGGAAGATCTATAAGAGATACAATACCTTACGTGCAATACTCAAACCGAATTCCTGTGATAAACTCTAAATTTAAATTCAGTGCTATAACTCTGGATAAACTAAAAATTATATGTAAAAATTTAAAGAATAAGGCGGACTACAACAAAATATCAATTAAAATTATACTTAATAGTTGGAATGTGATAGGAAGAACGATGTTGGATATAATAAATGAATCTCTGAGAACAGGAATATTTCCTGATAATTGGAAAGAGTCAATGATAACGCCCATTGAGAAGATTGCTAAGACAAAACTTTGTGAAGAATTTCGCCCAATTAATACCTTGAAGACGTGTGAAAAGGTAATGGAAAAAGTAGTAAAGGAACAATTGGAGGAATATATGGAATCGAATGCTTTATTATCTAAGTATCAATCTGGTTTCCGAAAACATTTCTCTTGCGAAACAGCGGTTAATTTTCTTATAAACAGGTGGAAAAAATCGGAAAGAGACAAAAGGATTGTTGCAATTTTTCTAGACTTTAAACGAGCGTTTGAAACAATTGATAGAGGTATACTACTGCAGAAACTTTGCAAGTACGGCGCTCAAGGAACTGATTAAATCCAGGACAGTTAATAACGAATATGGAGTACCATAGGGATCAATTTTGGGGGCATTGCTTTTTATTATATGTATAAACGATATGCCAAATATAATAAGTCATTGTGAAATAAATTTATATGCAGACGATATACTTATATATATTGAGGGTAGTACAGATGAACAATGTTAAATTTAAACAAATGGCTGCGGATGAATAAACTTAAATTAAACGAGAATAAAACTAAAATAATGGAAATTAAAACTAAGACTAACATTACTTTCAGAATCAATAATGAAGAAATAGAAAAAGTAAATCATATGAAATACTTGGGCTTTGTAATAGACAATACTTTGAATTTAAAAGGTTATATTGACTATATTTGCAAGAAAATTGGAAAAAAAATTAATTTCTTCAGAAGATTAAGAAAACAAATAAACACGTTAACAGCAATCACAATCTGCAACACAATGATTAAACCTCACTTTGAGTTCGGTTCAACAATTCTTTTTTCATGCTGCACAAGTCAACAAATTGATAGATAGCAGAAATTACAAAATAAATCAATGAGCATTATATTGAAATACAACAGATATACCGATAAACTTTATGCTTGACTTTCTAAAATGGCTAGATATAAAGCAAAGACTGAAATTAAATACCGTAAACTTTATTCAAAAAATTAAAATTGGAATGACACCACAATATATAATAGAGCAAATAATGTATGTCGGGGAAACATAACCATACCAATTGATGAATAATGATGACTTCAGAATTCAAAGGACTACAACCACCGCAATGCTGCGCTCATTGTTTTACAAAGGACTACAGCTCTTCAACAGATTACCCAGTGACGTTAAAAATGAACGCAATCCGAACATATTTCGAAAAAATGTTATATTTTTTGTTAGAAACAATGTATTTTAAAGCTAAAGCTTGTTATTTAAATTATTGTAAATGTAAATTTAAAGTATTATTGATACTAATAAAGATAATAATAATAATAATAATAATAATAATAATAATAATAATAATAATAATAATAATAATAATAATAATAATAATAATAATAATAATAATAATAATAATAATAATAATAATAATAATAATAATAATAATAATAATAATAATAATAATAATAATAATAATAATAATAATAATAATAATAATAATAATAATAATAATAATAATAATAATAATAATAATAATAATAATAATAATAATAATAATAATAATAATAATAATAATAATAATAATAATAATAATAATAATAATAATAATAATAATAATAATAATAATAATAATAATAATAATAATAATAATAATAATAATAATAATAATAATAATAATAATAATAATAATAATAATAATAATAATAATAATAATAATAATAATAATAATAATAATAATAATAATAATAATAATAATAATAATAATAATAATAATAATAATAATAATAATAATAATAATAATAATAATAATAATAATAATAATAATAATAATAATAATAATAATAATAATAATAATAATAATAATAATAATAATAATAATAATAATAATAATAATAATAATAATAATAATAATAATAATAATAATAATAATAATAATAATAATAATAATAATAATAATAATAATAATAATAATAATAATAATAATAATAATAATAATAATAATAATAATAATAATAATAATAATAATAATAATAATAATAATAATAATAATAATAATAATAATAATAATAATAATAATAATAATAATAATAATAATAATAATAATAATAATAATAATAATAATAATAATAATAATAATAATAATAATAATAATAATAATAATAATAATAATAATAATAATAATAATAATAATAATAATAATAATAATAATAATAATAATAATAATAATAATAATAATAATAATAATAATAATAATAATAATAATAATAATAATAATAATAATAATAATAATAATAATAATAATAATAATAATAATAATAATAATAATAATAATAATAATAATAATAATAATAATAATAATAATAATAATAATAATAATAATAATAATAATAATAATAATAATAATAATAATAATAATAATAATAATAATAATAATAATAATAATAATAATAATAATAATAATAATAATAATAATAATAATAATAATAATAATAATAATAATAATAATAATAATAATAATAATAATAATAATAATAATAATAATAATAATAATAATAATAATAATAATAATAATAATAATAATAATAATAATAATAATAATAATAATAATAATAATAATAATAATAATAATAATAATAATAATAATAATAATAATAATAATAATAATAATAATAATAATAATAATAATAATAATAATAATAATAATAATAATAATAATAATAATAATAATAATAATAATAATAATAATAATAATAATAATAATAATAATAATAATAATAATAATAATAATAATAATAATAATAATAATAATAATAATAATAATAATAATAATAATAATAATAATAATAATAATAATAATAATAATAATAATAATAATAATAATAATAATAATAATAATAATAATAATAATAATAATAATAATAATAATAATAATAATAATAATAATAATAATAATAATAATAATAATAATAATAATAATAATAATAATAATAATAATAATAATAATAATAATAATAATAATAATAATAATAATAATAATAATAATAATAATAATAATAATAATAATAATAATAATAATAATAATAATAATAATAATAATAATAATAATAATAATAATAATAATAATAATAATAATAATAATAATAATAATAATAATAATAATAATAATAATAATAATAATAATAATAATAATAATAATAATAATAATAATAATAATAATAATAATAATAATAATAATAATAATAATAATAATAATAATAATAATAATAATAATAATAATAATAATAATAATAATAATAATAATAATAATAATAATAATAATAATAATAATAATAATGATAATAATGATAATAATGATAATAATGATAATAATGATAATAATGATAATAATGATAATAATGATAATAATGATAATAATGATAATAATGATAATAATGATAATAATGATAATAATGATAATAATGATAATAATGATAATAATGATAATAATGATAATAATGATAATAATGATAATAATGATAATAATGATAATAATGATAATAATGATAATAATGATAATAATGATAATAATGATAATAATGATAATAATGATAATAATGATAATAATGATAATAATGATAATAATGATAATAATGATAATAATGATAATAATGATAATAATGATAATAATGATAATAATGATAATAATGATAATAATGATAATAATGATAATAATGATAATAATGATAATAATGATAATAATGATAATAATGATAATAATGATAATAATGATAATAATGATAATAATGATAATAATGATAATAATGATAATAATGATAATAATGATAATAATGATAATAATGATAATAATGATAATAATGATAATAATGATAATAATGATAATAATGATAATAATGATAATAATGATAATAATGATAATAATGATAATAATGATAATAATGATAATAATGATAATAATGATAATAATGATAATAATGATAATAATGATAATAATGATAATAATGATAATAATGATAATAATGATAATAATGATAATAATGATAATAATGATAATAATGATAATAATGATAATAATGATAATAATGATAATAATGATAATAATGATAATAATGATAATAATGATAATAATGATAATAATGATAATAATGATAATAATGATAATAATGATAATAATGATAATAATGATAATAATGATAATAATGATAATAATGATAATAATGATAATAATGATAATAATGATAATAATGATAATAATGATAATAATGATAATAATGATAATAATGATAATAATGATAATAATGATAATAATGATAATAATGATAATAATGATAATAATGATAATAATGATAATAATGATAATAATGATAATAATGATAATAATGATAATGATAATAATGATAATGATAATGATAATAATAATTAATTGTTTATTTATAATTATTTGTCCGTTATTATTTCCATCTAAATTCTGTAAGTTTTCGTTAATAATTTCTAGGTCATGATGGTCGGGGTTACCTGCGACCCACTTCCATGCGGATCCTATGAAATCTAAAGATCGTTTATTTTTTGTTTTTGGGGTG
This sequence comes from Wohlfahrtia magnifica, assembly GCA_023159175.1. Taxonomy (NCBI): domain Eukaryota; kingdom Metazoa; phylum Arthropoda; class Insecta; order Diptera; family Sarcophagidae; genus Wohlfahrtia; species Wohlfahrtia magnifica. Next base: position 2,210,165 of record JAKWBJ010000216.1, on the reverse strand, counting down.
ATCCTTGATATAAGTGTTCGAATTTGTGACATCTCATGTAAAAGAAACGGATATAATTCCTGAGATTCTGTTATGTTATTGATTATTGTTTTCTCTATCTTCTTCGTCAGTTTGTCGTATTCCGATAAGTCTATTATGTGAATTATTTTAAAGATTCCTTCCTGTATTCTTGCTATGTCATCTTTAATGGTAATTAATTGCGAGTTTGTGTAGTCCACTACTTGGAATTTTACACGCACCATGTAGGTGAGAATTCTAAAAACAATAAAATTTTATTTTCTATGTATCTTTATTTGTATTATGTTATTAAAATCTACGAATAATTAATTGCTGTCTTCGTAGTCAAATCTATATTATATTTTGTTATATTTATCTACTCATATCCTCTTAAAATTTACCCTTTTTTTTACTAATTTGTATTTGTATTTTTCAATCATTATTGCTACTTTCAATTTCTTATTTTGTATCAAAATCGTACACCTATGGCATATTTATCGATTTGTACGTAATTATGTGTAAATTTTATAGAATAGAAGAATCCTTTATTTCTAATTTCTTTTCCTTAGTTCCTAAATTTTTTCCTTTAACCAAATATTTTATTTTTTTTTTTAATATTTTAATATTTAACATTTTTAATGTTAATATTTTTTCCTACTAAGTTGATTTTCCTCTTGGTTGTTTTATTAATTTTTATTTTTATGTTATTAAATTATTATTTTATTTATTATCATTTTTTAATATGAGATTTGTGAACCATTCTTCCAGATTCTGTAAGAATTGTTCCTCCTTTATCTTCTTTTACTATCTCCTCTTTATACCTAGGAGTCAATTTGTTTGGATTATAATTAAGGAAAGGTGTTCTTTTTTTTGCTATGAAAATCGAGGTCTTTATTTTGTTTATCTATAAGTTTTGTCATGTTGTCTATTCTGTCCTTTTCCATCTGTTCTGGGTCAGTACTAACAGTCCGTCCGAAAAATGCTTCTATAGGTTTTTTCTTAATTGTGGAGTGTATTGTTATATTTGTATAGTGACCTAAAAAGTAACTCCTCAAAATTCCGATAAGTCTTTTCAGCTCTTACGCATCGCATACTTTCAGAAAGAGTAGAATGGAAGCGTTCTACTTGTCCGTTATTGGTACTTGTGTATGGGGGTGTTCTAAATATTTCTATTCCATATTGGTTTTCATCATAAATGTAATGGGGGCTGAATTTAAAGATTTTTCGTTGTCTATCACAACTTTTTTAGGTATGCCAAAGGATATTAATATTACTTGTAGGGGTAGCCTTACATCTTCTATTGCTCTAGAGTTTAAAAGTTTTGCTTGAGCATACTTCGCGAACTTGTCTATTGCAGTCAAAATAACTTTGTTGTAAGTATGGTAAATGTCGATATGTACAATTTGTCCTGGGTACTCGGGAATCGGTGTAGCGTGAAGAACAGGTGCTAATGGATGTCTTTCATATTTATTTTCATGACATATTTTACATTGCTTTACTACCTTTTTAATTTTTGCGTTAATTTGAGGGAAGTAATATTTTTCTAAAAGCTGTGCCTTATTTTCAAGTGCGTTTCTATGAGCTCTATTATTTTAGCTTCTTGTTGTGATTCTTCTGTTAAGTCTTCAACAACTTTCCTAGTATACTGTGTCCGGTAATTTGTAAAATGCAAAGGATATATGGATTGAATTTTTCCTAAAATGTGATAATCTGTAAAAATTCTGTTTGTTACCGAAGGGTTTAAGTATCTCTTTAATATACTTACAAGATTTGTTTCGTCATATTTAGGCTCAATTATGATGTGTCTGTGATAGGTCGGGAAAATAATTTTAAATTGATAAGAAGCAGTATTTCCAATTGAAAGATATAGCTGATTTTTGAATACGTTAACTGGTACTTCAGAGTATGGCATTAAGTTTTGTGAAGAACTTTCGTCGCTATGTTGTGTTGCTGTCGTTGAGTTTACTTGCTGGTTGTTTGCAGGAATTCTTGACAACGTATCTGCTACAACGTTCGTCCTACCCGGTTTGTATTTTAGTTCGTAGTTGTATTCCTCCAATATGGCTTTCCATCTTTTTAGTTTGCTATTGCAGTTTCTATTACCTAGCGCGTAAGTCAAGGTTTGGTGGTCTGTAAATACTTTGATGGCGGCTGAGCCATAAAGATATCCTGGTAAAGTTTTTAGGGCCCACACGATAGCGAGCATTTTCTTTTCGTTAGTCGCATAGTGTTCTTCTTCTTTTTTGAAAGTGTTCTTGAAATAAATATGATAGGTTTTCCTTTTTGCTCTAATACTGCGCCTATTGCGCAACCAGAAGCGTCTGTTGTCAAATTAAAGTCTTTATTGAAGTCTGGGTAATGTAACATTAGTTCATTTGAGGTAAGGGTTCTTTTAGTTTTATTAAAAGCTTCTACTGCGTAATTGTTAAGAGATATTTCCTTCTTTGCAGATAGCAGGAGCATTTTTTAATCCAAAAGGAAGGCGAGTAAACTCGTATTTTCCGTTATTAATGGAAAATGCAGTCTTCTCTATATCTGATTCCTTTAAAAGAATCTGATGAAATCCGCTTTTCAAATCAATCACTGAAAAAAATCTGTTGCGTCCCACTTGTGCAAGAACCACATTGATCTCAGGAATCGGATATCAGTCACTAATTGTTACAGAATTCAATTTTCTATAATGAATCATTAGCCTATTCTGTTTATTCCCTGCAGAATCAGGTTTCTTATTCACAATCCAAACAGGCCAACTGTAAGGTGAACGTGATGGGCGAATTATTCCATCTTCGATAAGTTTATTTATCTGCTCCTCTACTTCTGAATTTAGCGACATTGGATAAGGGTAATATCTGGTATATAATGGAGAATCTTTTACCGTTCTAATCTCACCAACAACGTTTGTTGTGTAAGTGAGTTTTTTGTCTGGATCAGTGAATAGTGTTGGAAATTTTTGCAGCAATGTTTTTATTGTAGTCCTCTGCTCTAAAGTTAAATGTTCTATTTTTATGTCAATATTGTGTACAGTCTTCGTTACCTGTTGTTTAATTGGAACCATAATTTTGTTTTCTATAAGCATATAATCATCTGACGTAAATATGACTGCTTTTAGCTGTTTTAAACTGTCATTACCAATTATGGCGTCAAAAGATTTCAGTGTCGGTAGGATAAAAAATTTAAGTCTTATGTCTTTAAGTCCGAAAAGAGTAAGTTCGATATGATGTGAAACCTTTGTTTTACCACCTATCGAATCTGCGAAAAATATGTCCTCATTAGGTTTAGGGTGTTTTGCCAATGAAGGCTGAATATAATTTTTTTTGTAGCCGGTATCTATGAGGAATTTAAGTATTTTTCCCTCACTTGCCCTACATACAAAATAAGGAACTGATGAAGCGTTTAGTCTAAAAAATGGACGTCAACGAATTGATTAGGGTCAGAACAATATTTTTCTTGACTTTCATACTCTTGTGAATATTCCTGCCAAGATTGTTCATCGCTAATTTCCTCTTGCAAAAATTGATCGTTATTATCCATTAGGCTATTGTTTGTATCTTGAGAGATATGATTCACTCTCTTATTTGGGAAACTTTGTTTAATCTGGTTTGATGGTGGCGGTGGTCGTTTTCCTGAAAATGAGTTGAAATTTGGCCGAAATATTTGCAAGTAATTCTCACTTGCCGGAGAGCGTTCAACCACTGCCCGAACTTGAAAGAGTATCAGTAACTATGCCTAGTATATTCTTTCGAGCTCGTGCTGTAAGAAGGGTCCTTGCAAATCTCAATGTTAACAAGTCTTCTGGGCCGGATGGCATACCAGCACTGGTCCTGAAGCAGTGCTCATCGACGCTTGCGCGTCCATTAGCTCACCTTTTCAGTGCGTCATATCGCGCCGGTATTTTTCCATCTTGCTGGGAGGTTGCTAATGTAACGCCAATCCCTAAAAAGGGCGAGACTAGTAACCCTGAGAACTACCGTCCAATAGCAGTTTGTTCTCCAAGGTTATGGAGAGTATGATTAATCACCACCTTGTGGGATATCTGGAGTCCAACGATTTACTTAGCGATCGTCGGTACGGTTTCCGAAAGGGCCGTTCTACTGGTGACCTGCTGGCGCTGCTCTCGGAGAAGTGGAACAAGTCCATTCATGGTTTTGGCGAGAGTAAGGTTGTGGCTCTGGATACCTCAAAGGCGTTTGATAAAGTTTGGCACGAGGCTCTCATTTCGAAACTTAATGGTTTTGGTGTCGGTAGTCACTTCTCTCGATTTATATCGAGTTTTCTCAGAGATCGTTCTATAAGAGTGGTTATAGATGGGGTCTCATCCGACGAGTTGAGGGTAAACTCAGGGGTACTGCAAGGCTCTGCTCTTTCTCCTACTCTTTTTCTAATATTTCTTAACGACTTTCTTCTTCTCACTTCTAATCCTATCTACTCTTTTGCGGATGACAGCAACATTTGTCACTCATATTCTTTTGATCCTAGACCCAGCTTTTTGGAGGTTGGGGTAAGAAGGATGAATATGAACGTCACCCTCACAAGTGACCTGGTAAAGATCTCCGAGTGGGGTCGTGCGAACAGGGTCGATTTTAATGCACGTAAGACTCAATGTTGTTTTTTAACACACAGGCGTGGTGGTGTGCTGTCATCTGTGTCAATGGGTAATGTGGATATTGAGGAATCAGATGCTCTTGATGTTCTGAGCATGAGAATTCACTGTGACGTTCGTTGGAATGATCACATATATCAAGTGTCGAAGAAGCATTCAAGTGCCTTAGTTTTTTGAAACGGTGCAAGAAATACTTCACTCCATCTGATCTCCTTAATATTTACAAGACCTATATCCGACCAAAAATGGAATACAACTCTTATGTATGGGCCGGTGCTTCAAAGTCTATTTTGGATCTTCTCGACCGCGTACAGGAGACGGCGAAGATGCTCATCAATGACGGTAGGGTAGCCAACTCTATCGATTCATTGGAGCACCGTCGCAATGTGGCGTGTGTTTCATTGTTCTATCGGTACTATAACGGAATATGTTCTAACGAAATTAAGGAATTAATTCCTAAAAATCATATATTTTTACGTAGTACTCGTATTTCTCGTAGGGCGCATCCCTTTGTAGTTGATTGTCCAGTAAATCGCACAACGCATTATAGGGAGAATTCGTGACAGTGGTTCGGTTGTGGAATAATCTTCCAGCGAAAGTATTTCCTGCCACTTACGACTTGAGTAAATTTAAATCTAACGTCCATAAACACTACTCCCTCTGTCCTCCTTTCAATAACCTATTTTCCTAGTACCAGCACAATGCACTGCATGAGTAGGGGCCATCCCCTGGGTGCTGGTCTTATAAAAAAAAGTAAAAGAAATAGGCTTTTCAAAGTGAAGAGCGTTTGGATTAGTTTTAACGTTAGATTTAATATTGTGTAATGTTGTTATAAATTTGTAAGTGGAGGGTGATTTCTTAAACTTTTTATAAGCCGTTATTTTATTGCTTCGTAATGTTGTTAATTGATTCCATGGTACATTTAATTTTTCTTTGTGGAATTGAATTATTTGCTTCAGTTCGTACGACCTTTGTGATCAAGGATACTTCTCTGTTGTATTTCCAGATTGAGGTCTTTTGCCAAGTTGATTTTCAACTAAGTTGGTGTATTTACTCCAATCAGCGATCCAATTCACTTTCTTGTAGAATGCAATAAATTTGACAGTACTCGAACGCAAATATTTGGAAATACTAATCCCAAACTATATTTATCTGTTTATTCTAAAATTAACATTCATTTAATTTCGCAATTTCTAAAATCAACAAAATTATATAACCATATTTAAAACTTCTCACTTATATTACAACTTCTTTATATTACAACTATTATTATACTATCACATTATTATTATACTTTTATATTATCATACTACTCTGAGCTGTAGGCCTATGTTGTCATTGCTCTTTAAATATTAACCTTTAATTTGTAATTATTTGTTAATAATTAAATAAATAAATAAATAATACTCCAATCAGCATAGTCGATTAGAAATCTGCGATTGATGTAAGTTTTTTGTTGTTGCTGCTTAAACTTATTGTAATAATAATTGGAAAATGGTCGATGGTCCATCGAGTATATCCCAGGAAGTGAGATTTAGTAATGATGATGCTCCGAATGAAATATCAATGTGGGTTAAAGTACCATGGGTTGGACTGCCATTACTTAATATGCGCATATTAGAAAAGTGTAGCCTCTACGGTTGTTACATCCTGATCCCCAAGCTATATTCCAGAAGTTAAAATCACCAATAATGTACTTAGTAGTCGAAACAGAATTAAATATATTAACAAGTTCTGAATATCACAAAGGTTGACTTGGGGTATATAAATCGAAAACGCTGAGAATTTTATGTTCATCTGGATTTAGATCACTATAATTTACAATGTTGAGTTAATAAGAATTTATTTGTGAGTAATATTATCTTTTACTAATACACCAACACCCTGCTTCAAAGTCAAATTTTGATGATAATTTGAAAAGAAACAAGTATAGCCTTTAGGAGGAATTGTGTTAAAATTGTGTTTGGAATGAGTTTCATGAAAAGAAACAAGTGATGGTTTGTGCCCCTTAATCAATAGTTGCAATTCACTAATATTGTTTATGAAAGATAGAAATTTCATTTATCTTGGATTCTGTTATATAATACTGATTTGTTCTAATCAATTCTTGAGTTAATTTTCCAAGAGTAGTTGATAGTAAAGAATTAGAATTAATTCTCCCAATATTTGTATCTGTTATTATACTTCCAATATTTACATTTACTTTGTTTTTTATATTATTTCCAGTTGTTGCAACGGATTGTTTTTTTGTTTTTGATCAATTTTAAAGGGTGGTTTTTTCGTTGTTGCTTTTGTTCAAGTTGTTGTTGTGCTAATTTACTTCTTGGTATTTTATTATTATTATTATTCTTTTTTAGATTATAATTTTAAATTATAAATCTAATAATAATAATCTAATGATTATAATTTTAAATTATAAATCTAATACATATTATAGAGCATTAGCTATTAAGACTATTGGCTCCTAAGGTAGTCAACAAATTGATCATAAAAAAAAACTAACTTAGGTATATATGTGTATCCATTTCATAAAACTAAAATTACTCGCTGTAATAACAAATGTTCAAATGTAAAAAAGTATTCTTCAACTAAGAATTTTTCATCCTAGCAAATCCGCAAATTCGAGCGCAAACACAGCAACAAAAAACGTGCGCTGTATGCATGTCTGTGCTGCTGAGTCCGCGAAGAGAACCAGCGTGCTCGGAAAGGGTAAAAAAAATAAAAAAGCAAACTATCATTTAAAATACAATAAATCTAATTAGAAATAAAAATAATCATTCAATTAATTCGGAACATAATAAAATTAAATAATAAATCCAGTTCTGGTTATAAATTCATTTATCTCCTGTAGTGCAATGAAAATGGCATTAATTATAGCAGCTGCTTCTTGCAGTAAATATGGAGCCGTATTCAAAAAGAATTTTCATAAGAAGGACAGTTTTTATCAACAATTGCATAAGATGAAGTTCCATTATCCTCCCTAGACCATCAGTGAAATAAAAATTCCAACTATCTTTGCTTAAAGCTACTTACTTTTCCAGATAGTGTTGGATAAAAATATCGTCTGAATAATCTTGCTTTTTAAATTTTGACAAGGAAATATCACACAACTTATTATCAAAAAACCAAGGAGAATATTCAGATTTAATAGGTTTTCTGGGTGTATAAATGGTCCGCCATCTAACGTTTTTTTTTTTTCAACTAGTGCTTATTTCGTGAATGGTGGTAACACTTAGCTCATGTCTGATTTGACAGATAATTAGTTTTATCTTTCCGCTGAACGAATATAGTTGTGTATACGCTTCGCTAAGTGGGCCTGCGATCGAGCTACAGAAGATGCCGATTTTGCCAAAAAAATCATCTTTTCAGATGAAGCTCATTTTGATCTTGGTGGGTATGTAAACAAGCAAAATTACCGCATTTGGGGCACAGAAAACCCGCACGCATACATTGAAAAGCCGATACACCCAAGACGAGGAGCAACTGTTTGGTGCGGATTTTGGTGTGAAAAGGATTGTACTTTCAAATAAAAAAAGAAATTTGAGAAAATATTCAGTAGTTTTTTTTTATAGCATTTTCAAAAAAAAAATTATTTGGCGGACCCTTTATATGTTCAAAGAATTTGCAAGGCGAATAGATTCACTTATAGCTGATGGTATACGATATAATCTTTTTGCAATAAATTGTCTCTGAACGTCAATATCAATTACAGAGTTGTTTGGAAATATTATTTTTAGCAATACTTTCAAATTAGCCTCCATGAATAATTTCAACTGTATAATCTCTAATGGACAAGTTATGTTGATTTATATCTCAAATTCTCTTTCTACAAACATGTAGTTTTTTGGTTTTTGCAGTAGATATTTTAGCACCCGATTTCGATTACCAATTGTAGATTTCGTCCAATACATTCCGTAGTCAATCGTTACATTCAGCATTACTATTCTTCTTACAGAATATATACAAATCGTCAGCAGTGATCTATATATTTGTGTTTATCAATTATTATAGTGATCTCATTGAATGAGATAGAAAACAGGAGAAATGATAAAGGTGAACCTTGCGGAATTCCATCATGGGATGTAGAATATGTATTATTTACTCTAACAAGAAATTTGCGATTTGTCAGATATGATTTAACATAATTAAAAATCTTGTGACTCAAGAGTAATTTGACCATACATTAGCAAAGGAATCAGCTATATCATAAGCTTCAGTAATGATGCGGTCATCCGATTTAATAGCTATTATTTGTTTATTCACATTATTGTTCGATAGTCTATTAACCTTGCTCCAATTTTCGTCAACTTATGAATCTCGATTGATGCTATTAGTAAAATTCTCATAGCTACTTTTCTTCTGTATTCTCATTTCCCTACAAAATATTGCGTTGTCCTTTTTGTACAATATCAAATTGAAAGTTGTGTGAGATTTTCTAAAATTCTGCCATGAAATTATTTTCGCCTCACGCAATTTAGAAAGTTCCTTATTCCATCATGGAACATCCGTTTTCCTTTTCAGAGATGATTGTGAAATTGATATGTTGGCTGCCGTTCTAATTGCCTTTGTAATCGACGAAGCTTCTCTATTGATATTCATAGATTGGGGTCCCTTTTCCAGCTCGGTGTCAACTATGTTGAGAGTATTTTGTTCAATCAGCTAGCTACCTTCATAAGAAATTTAAGATTAAAATTAAATCTTCTGTTATCATTTTTAAAACAAACTTTTATAACAATAGGGAAATGATCACTGTTATACATCTCGTCCAATATGTTCCATGATGTTGAAGATAATAAACTTTGAGAACATAAGGAAATCATTGCATTTGCCAACGTGTTTCACCTATGGTTATTGCTTAAAGAGCCCCAAGTTACATTCCAGGCATTAAAATCGCCAATAACTAACTTAGGTGTTGTAATAGAGTCAAATAAATCAGTTAGTTCCTGCTTGGAGAATGGTTGACATGGTGATATATATATTGAAATTATAGTAAACGTTATGTCCAGTTGTATTTCAATTATTAGCGACTGCAATGTTGAGTTTACATGAACAATTCTATGAGGTATATTGTGTTTTATCATTATTCCAACGCCTTGTTTAGATGAGATGTTACTGGGTAAATCGAAGAAATAGGCAGAATAGCCTTAAGGTGGAATGGGGTTAAAATTATATGAACAATGTGTTTCCTGAATGGATATGAGTGATGGGTTGTGCTCCTTAATTCAAAGCTGAAATTCATTTATATTGTTAATGAAACCTTTCATGTTCCACTGCAATATAGGAAAATCATCCATGATGATGTCATAACAAAAAAAGTAAAATTTAATTTACTTAGGTTAGATGGTTGTATAGCACGATGCCATGATGAATGTACGTAAATTAGCCATCAGAGTTATCCATCCTTTCGGATGATTTTAAAAATTATTGATCCTTATTGATAAGATCCTGAGTTATCTTTCCAAGGGGGGAAGATAGATCACAAAAATTCTCGTTATCAATGTTAACATTTTGAGTTTCTGTATTCGCTTTAGTAGGTTCTGTAGATTTTGTGTTGTTTTAAGGTATAATTATTTGTAGATTTCGATGATTTGGAAGGTTTTGTAAATTTATTATTGCCTGTAATCTTAGATTTTCTAAATTTCAATGATGAAATTAATGCAAATGTGTCCATTCCATTTGAAGAACTATGTGAGTCTCGTCGGGGAAGTTTCTCGGTAGCCTTATCCATCTTTGGAGATGTTGCATTTCGTTTTCGTTGAGACTTTTATATCTTATTCAAATTTGCAGGTTCCTGCAAATTTTGGTGAAGGTTTGTTGAAGATTAATGTGAGTTGGTGCTTTCAAATAAATTTCATATTTTCTCTTAACGGCGCCAAAGGAACATTTTTCTAATGTTTTAATCTTAATGATTTCTTTTGTTGGATGAAACGAGGGCAGTTTTTATCCAAAGATGGGTGCTCATCACGACAATTGACACATTGAAGACGAGTGCAGTCAGACAGATCATGAGGTGGGAGATTACATTTGTCACAAGAGGCTTGATTAGAACATTTATTCTTGGTATGTCCCAGAAGTTGGCAGTTGCGACAACGCAGCGGGTTAGGAAAATAAGTTTTAACTTAAACCTTACCAAGCTACATCGATAACCTTCGGTAAAATATACAAATTAAATGTTAGAACCATATTACCATTACATTGGTTGGAACCATCTTAATTTTTTACTCCGTGAGATTTAAGCTCAGTAACAATTTCATCTGGTACGTCCTTTAAACAAGGTGCATATACAACTCCTTTAATAAAGTTCAAAGTCTCATGAAGTTGGACGTTGATCTCACATAAATTCAGTAATGTTCTTGCCTTCAAGAATTTGTTTGCAATGACTTGGTTACGGACCAAAATCAAAAGATTACCATCTCTAAGTCGACTAATGGAGTCTGTTAGCGTTGAAATTGCGTTAATCCTCTGTGTATAATGAATGGTCTTAATTTTCCTAATTGATTATCCTTCGATGATATTACAAGGTATTTAGGATCACTAAGTGTTGTGCTTGGCTTGGGCGTAAGTAGCTGAGATTGATCAAAAAAGTCGCTAAGAATAGCAAACCTATTCGATGAAATATTTGGAGGCCCGGGGGCCATTTTGAAATTGTCCTCTATGTAATTTAATATGGTTCACAAAAATAAAACTTTATTTACAAAAAATTTATGAATTCAAGTTTAAAGCAAAACCAAAAATAACTGTAAACCGTTATTCTACACAAACAAGTCACAATATAATAAACATCATCTGTACTCAGTGAGTGATGATCGATGATTTTTTCGGAACTTTTGTTTGTTTTTGGTAGTCCTGCTGATCGTTTTCAATTTGTTGAGTTGGAGCTCTGACCATTGTCTCGTATTTACGTTTTGCGGCGCCATAAGACCAATTGTCTATAGTTTCAATTTTAATAATTTCGTTTTGTTGGTTGAAGTGAGGGCAATTTTTTTCAAATGAAGAATGTTCACCGTTACTGTTCGCACAGTGCAATCTAGTACAACTATCTGTGATATAAGGCGGTAGGTTACATTTCTCACATGATGCTGGTTTTTTACATTTGTTTTTTGTATGACTCAAGAGCTGATAATTACGAAAACGCATGGGATTAGGAAAGTAAGTTTTAATCTTTATTTTTTACTAGGCAATATCAATAACCTGGGGAAGATTAGAAAAGTTAAATGTAAGGACCATATAACGATTACATTGTTTAGTTTCATTTTCCTTTGCTTGCTGAGTACTGTCTTCTTTGGAAGCCTTGTATTTATATGCGTCAACAACGCCTTGAGATTTTAGCTTATTTATAACTTCTTTCTCAGGAATACAATAAGACAGGGTGCATAAATAACTCCTTTTACGTAATCCAAAGTTTCGTGTAATTTGGCTGAGACGGGGCACATATTTAGCAAAGATTTGGTTTTCAAGAACTTGTATACAATTACTTGATAACGTACTAGCAGCAACAAATTACCATCTCTTAATTGGCTTATGGAGTCAATAAGTGTGGAGATAGTATTCAAACCTTTGTGGATGATAAAGGGACTTAATTACTTTAATTCACCGTTATCCCATGTCACTATTAAATATTTAGGATCACTGAAAATAGTTGTTCTTATCCGGTGACCCTGGGCCATTTTTAGTTTTATTATCATTTATTTATTGTCTTATATTACTTGAATAATCAAAATCAACTAATATCCAAAAGAAAAACTGATACACACTAAAGCAAAAAGTAACTGTTACAGTTATAAACCCAAGAGAAAATCAGAAAAAAACGAAGTCAAAAATACACGTCCCATCAAAACGAATAATAATCGGTTACGTTTATAAACCTAATATTGAAAATGTTTTCAAATTAAATTTGAAATATGCATAAAGTTTTTATATTACACTTTTAATTTAATTATTTTAAATAATAATAATATAGTTTAATTTTGAATAATAATAATAATAAGAAACGACTTGTAGCTCATTCCAGTTACTACATTTGGTTTAGGTTGTTGGCAAGTGAAACGCAAATTTTGGAAGGAACAATTAATTAAAGATATGGAAAAATATACACAAATGCCCCCAGTGGACCTGCCGGAAGAGTAAATATATAGTTTAATTGACATTAGGAAGATAAACAAATAATTATTAAATTATAGTTTATCAACATTGAATGATATGGAATATCGTTCTGTGAAAGTAAAAGGTTACTTTTTGCACGACAAAGAACTTCTTATGGGGCCCAGAAGTTTTGTAAGGCCAGATGGCGCGGAGACTGCTGGTGGATTATTTTCACAACGAGATACTGGCAACGGTTACTGGGTTATAACACCATTCAAGCTATCGGGAAGAGAGTTAGTCTTTATTAGCATTAATCATATTCGTATGTTAATTCCATTTGTTTTTTCTAAAGCGATGTTGTATTAATCAATCGCGGTTGGATACCCCGTAAGAATGTGAATCCAGAATCGCGTTTGAAGGGCCAAATAGAAAAAGAAGTTGAAATGACATGCGTGGTGCGCAAAGGAGAACAAAGGCCACAGTTTACACCCGATCACAAGGGAGCAGTTTTTCTTTATCGGTATTCTCTCTTTAATTTGATTTATTTATTTTATTAATTTCTTTACTTATTTTTTCGCAGAGATTTGTCGAAAATGAGTGCTTTGACCGGTGCGCAACCAGTTTTTTTAGATGCTTCATATGCATCCTCAGTACCAAGCGGTCCTATAGGAGGCCAAACCCGTATTACATTGCATAATGACCATTTGTCCTATTTAATCACCTGGTACGGTTTATCCTTAGCTACCGGCTATCTATGGTATCGTAATATATTGAAAAGAAAACCATTTTAGAATTGAAACATTTTAATGAAATTTTACATTTGACTCTTTTTAAGTATTTTGCTTTTCTCTTATTGTATGATTTAATTATACTTTTGTGCAAATTTACGAAAAGAAGAAATCTAAGTAAAGTTTAAATATAAGTAAATCTTATCTTTTTCAAAACCTCAATGACATTTTTTTTATCAAGTATTAATACTAAAAATATGTGTAAAATATTTTAAAAATTTTACAAATTTTTTGAATTGAAAATATATGTAAGTAGAGTAGGTATTGCAACATTTTTTGGAATTGATTTCAGTACATACGCCTATTCTTATTTACATTAATAACTTAATTTTTTATTATATTATTCTTTTTTTTAAATACTGTGCAAGATTAAAAATATATTTTCCGGCTTTAATTAAATAGATTGTAGCGTAGATAAAAAAGTAAAATAGAGGAATTCAATACGTTTCACCTTTTTGTAAAGTGAATACAATTGCTTCGTTTGGTAAAACTAGTATTGAGTTTTACCAATTTCTTGCCCTACAATTGTGGTACACTTCCCCAAGAACGCATTAGTCCGGTACGTAAATATTTTTTGCCAATAGTTTGTACATGGAAACCTATTTGTTGTAAACGTTCGTGATCTAATATTTTGCGACCGTCAAAAATGTATGCTGGTTTCATCATTGATTGATAAATGCGTTGGTAATCAAGTGTCTGTAATATAAGGGAAATTATCTTTTACTACTCTCTACTTAATCAGTTTTAAATTTTGTATTACACTTACCACAAACTCATCCCATTCCGTACATAAAACAATTGCATGTGTTCCTCTAACCGCGCTGTAGGGATCACTGTGTATTTGAACAGCTTGTTTAACACTTTCTGGAGATTCAGTGACACAAGGATGAGTCAGATCATCAATAATTTGCTCAGGCTCCACTTTGGGATCGTAAATGTCCAGTTTAGCACCTTCTTCTAATAGGGTTTTACATACAGCTATTGCTGGTGTCTCTCGCGTATCACCTGTGTTTTTCTTAAAAGCAAAGCCCAAAATAGAGATATGCTTGTTGGAAACAGTATTGAAAAGACTTTCAATAATTTTCTGTGAGAAGCGATTCTTTTGATATTCATTCATATCAATAACCTGTTGCCAATAAGCAGCAACTTCTGGTAAATTTAAACCTTCGCATATATAAACAAGATTTAGAATATCTTTTTGGAAACAACTGCCGCCAAAGCCAACTGATGCTTGTAAAAATTTTGGACCTATACGGGAATCTAAGCCAATAGCTCTGGCCACCTCAGAAACATCAGCTCCTGTTGCTTCACATACGGCAGATAAAGAATTAATACTGGAAATTCTTTGTGCTAAGAAAGCATTGGCAGCTAATTTCGATAATTCCGAACTCCAAGTGTTTGTGGTTAATATATTAGCCTTAGGTATCCAGTGTTCATAAATCCAAGATAATTTTTCTACCGCCTTGTGACCGTCGGGAGTTTCTTCACCTCCAATAAGTACACGATCAGCATGTAAAAGATCTTCTATGGCTGTTCCTTCGGCTAAAAATTCAGGATTTGAGAGAATATCATAACGAATGCCGGGCTTTTGATTAGCGTGCAATATGTGCATTATACTTTCGGCAGCTCTCACTGGAACCGTGCTTTTTTCTACAACAATCTTATTGGATTGTGCAATTTCAGCAATCATTCTTGCAG
>JAKWBJ010000216.1:2150000-2190000 GCA_023159175.1 Wohlfahrtia magnifica | reverse complement strand
TTACGGATAATACCAAATTGTAAAATATCAACTGAAATTTCAATTCAACTGAGTCGAGTTGTAAACCGTACTACGGGCCTTAGATATGTAATAAGAATTACTAAAATTAAAGAGGCGATACATTAACATTCAATTCAACATAATTAAAAATAAAGATTTTTCAGAGTCAATCTACTTAGTGCAGACATGGGTGTTGCCTTTCGGTTAAAATCGAACTGTACAAAAATTTACATGCGAATGGTTCCGATGAATGGGGACGTAAATCGAATATAAAATTTCTAATAATGTTTTGTTTAAAAGGTTAATTATCTTAAAACCTTAAATATTAATAATTTGGATTTATAACACAAACATAGTATGGAGATACATAAGTACATGTATACAGTATAATACAGAAATAAAAACATGAAAAAATTTTAAATTTAACAATTCAAAACCCAGAAAAAGCAGGGAGTTCCCGATTATTGATAGCAACGAAGGAGGCACAAATCGAAACAACGTAAATCGAGGCGGCGAAAAAAGTTATTTAAAATTAATAAATCCAATATAATAAAATAAGAATAACCTAAAACAAATATTTCTTCATGTGACGAGTGAGGCATAACTTTAAATCCATTATTTCCAAAAATAGGTTTCAACTTTTCGTTTGACCAAGTCTTCTGTAAACAAATCATAATAGATTCACTCTTCTGATCCACTCAAATACATACAGCTTTGACGCCATAAAAATTGGACTTAGCTATCGATTTTTCCGATAAGCTTATATTCTTATATTGGTCCAATTCTCTTATATTAAAAGAAATTAATGCAGATATACCTTTCTTGGTTTCTAAATAGAACTTGCTTCAGTTCACTCGGACATCCATTTATCATTATTTAACTATTCAATAGGTACCTAAGTACTAAGTGTGAAATGTGTTTCTTAAATCAAATCATTTTTGGCACAATGGGTACGCCAACAAACAGAATTGCTAAATGTGGTGTGAAAAATAGAAAGACGCAGTTCAAGAGCTGCCAATGGACATTAAAAGGTGCACTTTTTTGTGCGGTTGGTGCCATTGGCGAGATATCGGCCGAAATGCTAGAAAAAGTATGCCAAAGCGTAGTCGGAGGCAACATTTACATGAAATAATTTTTAAAAAATAAATGGAAGGCGTTAATTTATCGACCCAATTAATTAATTCATTCACTTGTGCAAATTTTCAGTTTTTTTTTTAATTTACAAAAATCAAACGGTTAAAAAAATCAGCCTTTATTAAGAGAAATTAAGTTGGCAAACACTTTGGAACCTTAGCCTTGGAAGCAGGGTTTGCAAAAATCCAGATTTAAAAAAACCCAATTCACCGGGTTTTATTGGCTTTTATAACAGCTACCAAATTTCGTTCAATTCAAGAATATCTTCGAAGGGAATATAAAGACAGACATGATTAAGTTATTCTTTTGCATGACAAACTTCGGCCTCACTTTCAAAAGTTGCCAAAGAATTGTTAGAAATGATCGAATGAAATATCTTGTCGTACTCGCCGTATTCTCCAAACATTATTCCTTCTGACTATTGGCTATGTCGATGGATACAACATTTTTTAGCATGTCACCGAATCACTACTTTTGAAGAAAATTCAAAGTTGGATTTCCTCAACGACGTTTATTTGGAAATTGTCTCAGAAGTTGGGAAAAGATGTATGCAGTGATTTCATTATCTCTTTTGAGCTTAAAAAAGGGACCGAATTAATTTGTACTCCAAATACATAAATTATACTTATTTTTGTTGTAAATAAACTACGAAAACCTTCAAATAAAAAAATCCACCAGGGTTTTTTTTTAAATATAATATCAAATAAAACCCGGGTAGGTTTAAATGGGTTACCCAGTGTGTAGTCAACCCTGTTGCATTACGTTTGACGGGTAATGTATTTGATATTCTTCACAAAAATAAATTGAAGCTATATAGAACAAATATATTCGCTTCAAGTTTTTCAGACTGCAAAAATTTTAAGTTAATTGCATTTAACATTTTGTATGGAATTTTTTTTTATTAATTTATCTTTAGACAATTCTAAAAACACTAAAAATACATTAATATCTTAAGTATTTTTTAGGAATAACTCTGATAAGATTGTTTAGAAGAAAAACACAACAATAAATCTAATGAAATTTTTATCATATTATGTAGCAACATTTGTGACCTGCAGACGGGTTGTATAACAAGTACGACTGTTAAATAGGCAATTAGCCATATGTATACATATATATACATATACATATATATATATATATATATATATATATATATATATATATATATATATATATATATATATCAACTTTAATTATACATACATATATGTATGTATTACAATTAATAAGTTGTCGTTTGTACGCATGTAGTATATATATATATATATATATATATATATATATATATATATATATATATATATATATATAATACATGTGTACAAACGACAACTTATTAATTATTAATTTTAATACATACATATATGTATGTATATGTATATATGTACATATATGTATGTATATATTATGTATAATTAAAGTTAATGAAAGTGTCAAGTAATACGTGCTATTTTTTCCGCCATCCGTCGCTGGTTTTACATATTCCACATACTATTTCCTCTTTACGATATTATATTACATTTTTCAAAACTTTATTGCAACTGCAGATACGTACATACAATAGTTTCATACACATATTATATAAATGAAAATTTTTATTAATTGTAAACCATTAAATACTCGTTATTATTAAAAAACAATTCATGTAATAAACTATTTCAAGAATTCTTATTTATTAAAAAGTGCTAAGGCATAGAAAGTTATAAACGTATGAAGACCTAAATTTTGATGTTTTATTTATATTGCTAATACAATACAATAGAATAATTTTAAGTTAACAAAAAGAATAAAATGTGAATTTGTAATGAAAAAAGAAAAATCAACACTATTGATATTTAAAGTTAAGCACATCTGTTATTTTTAATGTATATATAGATAAATATGTACATATGTATGTATATTTTGTATCTAAACGTTATCACACACCAAAATTCTAAGACGGCCAATATTTACTCTGATACAAAATAATTTTATGTATACACGGCATCAAACATTTCTAAGTTTACTATGCAAATATGTATATCGTCACCTAAAATCCAAAAGGCCGTAAATGACAAAAAATTCAAAATGGAATTTTTGATTGATTATGTTTTTATTAATTATCAAAAAGCCGATTTTTTTGTTGCTTACGGCCTTTTGTACTATTCCGAATTAAAAAAATTACTTACAGTGCACTCGGGAGAACGGAAACACTCGTTTTCGTTAACATTCGAAAACATCAACCCTTTTTTATACATAACATTATCGACTCTAAAACGTCAACCAAACCACAAAACTCTAAAACATCAACTCTAAACAAAACAAAATTTTAGTAAAAATTTTAAAATTTCAGTAACAGTTAAAACGCATACATATGTGCGTACAAACATTTATTTTACGAAATTAGTTCCGAAATTATGGGTTTTCCTTGTAACTATTTTCTATAATAGTTACATAGGCATTGTCTTTGTCTGTTCGGTTGATTTTTTGTTTTCATTGGAAGCCTTTTTTATTTCTTTGGATTCATTTTTGTTTTGTTTTAATTTATAAGCAATCAAAACGCTTTAAACTACACTAACAATATGTTTGTTATATTAAATTTGTACATTCATTAACATCAACAATCTGATAAACGCCAACACCCGCGGTTTTAATTAGTTGACGTTATCCCGAGTGCACTGTATACAATTTTTTTTTATCAGCCATAAGATTAGCATAAAAAGTAAAAAAAAACTCGCTGCCACAGCAAACCCTTTTATCCAATTGACTATCGGTAGCAATGAGTTATAGAGGATAATATTAAATAATAATATAAAATATAAAATAATAATATAAAATTTGTACTTCTATAACCATGAATTATATTTTTCTTTTCTTTAAAAAACATTACAATTATGTTTGCTTTTGTAATTTTTTAAAATTACTTTGAATTTGCTTTATTTTTTTTTTTATTTATTATATACTTTGAAATAAAACTAAATTACATTAATTTTCATTTATGTAATTCTTAAATATTAAATTATTTTTTAATAAGATTACAATTAAAAATATTACTAAAAATGGAAATTGTGTCACTTTTTCTTAATGGTATTACTTGGAGCATATAGTGTGATATTCTGGCCATCTCTAGTTTTCCCACAATAACCACTCATCCTCTCCAGTCAAAACGCGTTAAAATACAAATTTTTCAAATTTAAATTTCTCCAGTTCCAAAATTATTTCAGGAATACCACTAGCACAGTTTCATTGGGGACCCCTTGGGCCACTCTCTCCATATAGTGTGATATTTCGGCCATCTCTAGTTTTCCCACAATAACCACTCATCCTCTCCAGTCAAAACGCGTTAAAATACAAATTTTTCAAATTTAAATTTCTCCAGTTCCAAAATTATTTCAGGAATACCACTAGCACAGTTTCATTAGGGACCCCTTGGGCCACTCTCCCCATATAGTGTGATACTCCGGCCATCTCTAGTTTGCCCACAATAACCACTCATCCTCTCCAGTCAAAATGCAATTTTTCAAATTTAAATTTCTCCAGTCCCAAAATTATTTCAGGAATACCACTAGCACAGTTTCATAAGGGACCCCTTGGACCACTCTCCCCATATAGTGTGATATTCCGGCCATCTCTAGTTTTCCCACGATAACCACTCATCCTCTCCAGTCAAAACGCGTTAAAATACAAATTATTCAAATTTAGATTTCTCCAGTTCCAAAATTATTTCAGGAATACCACTAGCACAGTTTCATTAGGGACCCCTTGGGCCACTCTCCCCATATAGTGTGATATTCCGGCCATCTCTGAGTTTCCCATGGAATGGAGATAACCAATGAACCACAGAGAAAAATAATTTTAAAAAATTCATTTTCTTAAATACATTTTCTGCTATTCCACAATTTTTACAGTTTTCGCTCTAAAGCTGATCTACGAAAGAAGGTCTGGAGCACCATTCCAACAAGGATGTGTTATTCCTCCATATTCCAGGCATATATATTTTGGCAATAAATTCTTTTACTTTAATTTATTGTTACTGTTAAAGCGTTAACAGTGCTCTGTTAACGTAAAAAATGGCTGAGCTAAAAAACCTGGTTTGCGTCTTTGCTAGTTAAATTTAAATTTATCTTCACACACTTCGTGATATATGATATATAATTTTCTTAAAAATAACTATTCATTAAAATTATTTTTTATGATTTGTTTTTTTTTTTTAATTTTTATTATTACAATTTAGTAAAACCTTAAAAGATAATTTTTTTGTCTTTATTAAAAAATTAAAAAAAAATCTAAAAAAAAATTATAAATGTTAAGTAGACAAGGAAATTAAAAATTCGTTTAAAAAAATCGATTGAAATTATGATGAGCGATTATGAAAAAAAGAAAAAAATAGATCGGTAGATTATGTATAGAAAGCTACTGATTATAGTCCTTAGATTGTATTGGATCAACTGTATGTGTTCCTATAAGATCGGCCACAACCGGAGTTGATAATAGGGATCCTGTGATATCGAATTAAAAAGCCATTATCAAACGGCACTGGGCAGCCAGGTTAAGGAAGAGGAGCAAACGGTAAAAAATTTTCTATGTCAGTGTCTAAATCTTTCGAATATTAGAGCTGATCTTCTTGGCTGATGGATTTTGCATGTCATGTCTGATCTTGCTCACATAGATGTCAACAGAATATTTTCTTTTGCGACATCAGCTAGTTTATTCCCCGGTTAATAGGTCAGCATTTACACTGCCTCATGTCTGGCTGCTGTTTAGCCTATTTTGGAGATTCGCGGACGCATTCAAGAGGGGGTAAAACTGCTCATTAATGACGGTAGGGTATCTAACCTTATTGATTTGTTAGAGCATCTTCGCAATGGGGCGTGTTTCACTATTCTGATGAGATAAAGAAATTTTTTTCGAAACTTTTCGAACTTTTATGGAGCCATTTATTGGGCCTGAAAAGGTTCGTCGGCTGTCCATTGAAAATATTACTGTCTTCATACACAAGATTGAGGGTATTCTTTCTTTCGCTCAGTCAAAATGTCTGTAGTCTAAGTTAGCTCAAACGCATGTTACTTGTGGGGATAGGAGCACTACGAAACTCATTTGGCCAACTTCTTAATATTTAAAATTAATGGTGCTAAAGTTACTATAGTATATATCAAGATTTTGTTTCTATTTGGTTTCATTGATGGATCTTTTGCATAGTTTACTTAAGACCGAATTAAGCTTTGCTTAATCTTTAAATTTAAATAGTTTAACAACAAACTTTTTCATAAGTATGATTAGCAGAAGAAGGGTTAGGGCCCAAACATAATATGCGTAGACTAGCTTTTTCATAAGCGAAGTATGATTAGCAGAAGAAGGGTTAGGGCCCAAACATAATATGCGTAGACTAGCTTCAGCGACTGTGTGAAAACACACAATCGAATGCGTATAACTGTAATATACTTAATAAACTTTTCCTCCAGTTTCGTTCAGTTTCATTTGTTTACGTTTTGAACGAAACTGATCGCATTGTACCTAAGTAAACAGCTGTTTTTATGTTATACGCAAAAAATAACAAAAGAATGTGCAATGGATGCTCTTGTTTTTATTCGTCACTGAAACAGCGTCGATTAAACATGCGGAGCGTGTTTATGCTGACTATTTTAATATTTATTTAATCTGTGTTACTTTTATGATAATACTTAAATTTTTACATGGGATATTACAATTTTTTTATTTTAAATAAAAAACAAATTCATCCAGATACTAATAATGCTAATTAACCATTAAACTCAACTCTCTGATAGCAATTTTCATGTTTTCACTATTCACAACTATTCAAAAAGTACATTATAGATGTAAAAAAGTTGATTAAGTATTTGACAGGCTTTTCGTTGAGTTTTTGACAATAGCTAAAGTAAGCAAAATAATATTATATTTGGGTCTTTATTTTGTGGTCAAATATTTATTAGAATAAGAATACTTTGGTATATTCTAAAAAATATTTTATACTTATGGTTATATTTTATTTTAAACTTTGTCTAATTTATTACTGCATAAGTATAAGAGTAAATATAATACAAATAAAAAATTTCTAAAAAATTTAATGAAACTTAACTACTTGAGTTCCCGCCCGGGAATTCCCCAGTAATTTTACTGATTTAACTTCCCGCTTTCCCGGAATTTTTATGCGGAAAATTCGAGATTTTTCATACATATGTAGTAAATGTTTTGAAGCTGAAAATACTTACACATGTAAAAAGTGGACACCGATAAAAATGTATAGCTTAAAAGAGTACAATTTAGTATTTGAGAAACATAGTCGCCACAATGGCGGATGGCCTAAAATTATGAAGAAATTTGTGAAAGATAACTTAGTTAAAGTTGTTTTCTGTCTAAATTATGCAATAAATTTGGCCGCGGTAGATGCTTTTTCGTAAAAAACTCTGTTGCAGTAATTTTTCAGATTCGTCGAACGATGATGATAATTTTATCGATATTTTTGAGAGGGAATAACAATAATAACCAATAATATATATCAAAGAAGTTTTAGATGTAACACGAAAAATTGCACCAAATTTTAGAAAAAGCCCGATGATAAATTCTATACTACAAAAATATGTCGTTTTATAACAAAAATAAAGGTTTTTTTATTTTAACCTTACTTCTCGGTGGTATTCAATTGTACCTATGATTGACAAGTTTCTTCTTTTAATATGTCCAAAAAGCCCTTATAGGCTAAGAAATGGGTAATATTTGCATAGAAAAATATAGCTTTTTTAGAAGATAAGCCTTATGTTTTAAAACCAATTCAATAGACGGTGGAGACACTGTATAAGCAAAGCACAAACCTTTTAACTGCTGATGCTATATTGTGATTACTTTGTATCATGAACTTAAATCAAACCCTTATTCTATGAGAAAGAAAATGTTTAACGCATGATACAATATCTATTTACTCACTTGTACTTTAAATAGTCTATTTTTACCAAAATTCACTATTTTTGTAAAAGAATATATATTTATATATGTATGTTTTATAAAATACGTATGTACTTAAATTGAATAAAATCTTGATTAAATTTTCCGATTATTTTTTTTTTAATTTAACCTCGGAACACACAAAACCTTTAAAAAATTATTCTTGGAGTTTGATTCACTATTTTCAATGTAATTATACAAGTTCTTAATTGAATTTTGAAAGCTACTTAATGATAAAAAATATTTAAGTTAAAACGAGAAATCTAAAAATACATTTAAAGAATAAAAACTATACAAGAAGATGTACATACATACGTATGTACATAAAAAGAATATTTACTATGTGAAAAAATATGTATAGTTTCGAATTTGTTGAAAAATCATTAAAATAAACATTAAAAACAAATTATGATAAAATAAAATAAACAGTTATTTATGTAGGACAAGGTTGCTATTTATTCTGCTGTAAGTACTTGGAAGTATAGTTATTTATACTACTGTGAACCTCAAAATAAAGTGTACAACCTTATTTTTTAGAATTTAGTCACTTTTTCAGCCTTTTAAGGTACTATGTATTTAAACATTTTATACTATTTTAAAATTCTATTTAAAGCTTTAAAAAAACAAAAAGATTATTACGACTAAAGTTATTCAACAAAAACGAAAGAAATTATTTTTTACGCGTCAAAATAGATTGACGTAGAAATATCTGGGAAGTTATACCATTTTTCTGATAGCTGCTATCGGGAACAACAAGAATCTCATTTTAAAATTTTAGCAACAGTTCCAAAATATTGAGTTACTGGTAAAAAACCGGTTTTTAGTATCTTCGTGTATTTATAAGCTAATAACTTAGCTAAATGTTAACTGATTTTAAGATTCTTGGAGGATTTTGAAAGAAGAACTTGTTGATTGATGATTTGTGTTAACTTTATTTCCACTTTAACCGTTCTCAAGATAAACAAAAATCAATATTAATCAATTAATCAATATTATCCGATTTCGCCCACTTTTTCCTTCTTTTTTTAAGAGAATATATCTTATAATCAAGATTGACTATATACCTATTTCTATGTGTGTGAAGTTAGATACGAAAGTTAAATACGTTTTTCTTAACATAACAAAAACTTGTGACGCTATCCATATTTTTCAGGTAACGAAGTTTTTCGGCTGTTTATTTATTCTCTTCGTGAATATTACAACCAAGGTTGCTAAAAAACATCCAAAAATTGTTATCAACATGACCACACTAGGAAAATATATTGTTGAACGCTATAAGTAATTTTTTTAGCGTATATACAATACAATACGTCACCAATTTTTTAAAGAAGTAAAATACAAGCAATAGATAACGTCAACTTGAACAAATATTTCGGTAAGATACAGTGGCGCCAACACCAAATTTTTTTCATAGATAAGTCCTCTAGACATACAAAAATAATAAATACATATACCAATACAGTCAGCGTCACAAAAGTTTACACCCTTATTCTCTAGATTTTAGTTTTTATTTCTGTCTTTAAAAATACGATGAATTTAAACATTTTATATATATTTTTTTCAAAACTTTTTTCCAAATTCTTAAAAAACAACAACAACATTTTTACAACTAAAGTTGTACAACAAAAACGAGTTATTTTATTTTTGTTATGCCAAAAAAATGTACAAGAAAAAAAGTATGCGACAAAAAAGAATGAAGTATTGAAATACCTGAGAAGTGATACTATTTTCTTAAAAGTGGTATCGAGTACAACAGGAATCTGCCTTTGGAATTTCCAAAATACCTCTTAAATCTTGAGTTACGGAGGCTTACTGAAACCGAGTTGAGGAAGCCGGTAACATACTTCAGTTTGAGTTTTCAGGAAGTCTCGCCTACCCCAATATTGTGACTTGAACAATATGGGTAGGGGCGTTTCCTTTCTTAAGACCTACACTTGTACACTGCAAAAGTAAGCAACGCTGGCGGTTTGCTGTATGTGTATTTTGAGAACTCTGCTAATATTAACCATTGAACTACCACTTAGTACAGTCCTGCCATCTGAAAACGCATACAGAAGTGTGATCTTTATCATCTTAGGATCATGCGGGAAGTGGAGGCACCTTATAAACGCTCTCACTAATATAAGGTTCAACAGCATACGCTGGGGAATGAATGGACAAGAGGTACTATGCCGCTAGTATGCGAACTTTGCATACCAAAGTTTAAATTAATTCGCTTTTCTGCAGCACGCCGGGTAATTTCGCAGGTGATTTGCTGACCCGAGCATAAATAAACAGCAAATTGAACAGCAATAACAGGAGTGATGCCTCTCATGCATTAATTAATATGAAGACAATACCGAGGTGGTAGAAAATATGAATGTCACTACCCCTGTAACTGAGGGCTAGTGTACCCAATTTGGGTGAAATAGGTGTCCGCGGTACGTACCGAAGTGATGATGAGTCATTTCTGGTAAGTAGCGCCGACTATTCATCAGTCATCCCTGCTAGTTAATAATTTGGCTGATGAGTGGCACCAATAACCTCTAAAGACCTGAACATGAAGCGGTTATGATAACAGTTTGTTTTTTATATATCGTTTCATTTTGGTCATTATTAAAATACTCGTGGGCTTTTTAACGAAAATTTAAACTCTCCAATTAAGTAAAAGAACGGTGACAACTTTGCTGGAAATACCACCTGTTGATAGTTTAAGAAAATTTAGTCTATGTTAAGAAAGACAAGTCCAGCGGCTTTCAAATAATGTCGCTACTTGTAATAAATAACTATAATTTAGAGTACACATATGTTTACCCAGGGTATCAATAGGTTAAAGTGCTTCAAAGGTGCGTCGGGTATATTTAGTAGTCAGTTTGCCAACGATAACATCAGTCTAGGCTTTTGGTGAGAGGGTCAGATAACTTCAAAACAGGTCGTATAAGTTGATTTACGCACCTGGGAGAAGAATCTGGGCGGTTATTGTGGTAAATACCAAGATAGCTATTGCAGAATTTATCACTAGGGACCTGGTGGCTGTCAGTGTGCTAATTGCCAAAGGTGCAGGTGTTAAGAGGCTAACGCGTTCTTAGGCTTACTTCCAGGGGATGTGGAATGTGTCCCACCCTTGAAAGTACAGAACTTCATAGAGTTCTGTCAAGCCAACAACCACCACTTCATTATTGTCTGCGACTCAAATTCTCATAATGTGGTGTGGGACACCACGGACAACAATGATAGGGGTGAATAGCTTTTATTAGATTTGATATGGAATATATTGCTAAGACTAATGATAATCCAGTGTTTTCAATGAACGTGGACTGTGCCTCTTACAAGGGGAGTTGACTGGTTACCTGATTCTGTGGATTACATTGATGAACTGGATCTGGCAGCAAGTCAATTTCAGTCAACTATTAAATCCTCATAGTAAAAATTTTGCCAAGCGTAGGGTTCCATGGTGGATTGCCACTTTGGAAAAATTGAGAATAACGGTAAGGAGGAAATTTAATAAGGCCAAGTGCACAGGCGAATGACCGATTTATAGTGTTAGTTTCGCGAAGTACAATATGGAAATTATAAGGTCTAAGATGTATATATGGAAGAAATATAGTTAGTCCCTTGACAATTTGCTTTGGCCCTACTTCAAAAGACCCTCGCAACAGATCATTATAACAATATTGTCAAAAAATTTAAATAATACAAATATTAAATAATTGCAACCGATTGAATTAGTAAATGGTAAAGAAATCGGTTGACAGCTTTCTGAACTAGTTAAGTACATTTTTTGGAGCATATTTTTAATGCTTCTTTTTAACTTACTACTTACTCCACAATTTAATTCAGTCGATGCGCAATCAACATTTAAATATTAAAACATAAACACGCACATATTTAGGTTTGCCAATGTGGCCTTAAAGCAATTCAGCAGAAATATTATTATATGTCTGAGGTGTCCATTTATTTATGTATAAGCAAAAAAGGCCTCTTAGATTACATTGACCTTGCGTACACAAGTACATTTTGTGTTGTTTTAAGAACTTTTTCATTTTTTTAATTATACTTTAATTAAAAGAGAAGAACAAAACTATTTATTATTAGTAATCGTACAGATTCGTTCGAAATCAATGATATTGTTAATACTTTGGGTTTTTTTTTCTTAAAAGATCAAAGAACTTATACGTTTCCGAAAAGCAAATGAATTATTAGAAATAGTCATTCAATTACTTAATTTAAATTCAATGTCAATGAACGCAACAGACAAGTCAGTTGAATGAAAAATTAAAATAAACAATTTCTTATATGTTGTAGTTACTGTGATAATTGCAAATCTGAATACAATTGCTAAACAGGTTTGCTAAAGGTGTTGATTGGTTGTTTGGTTGTCTGCCATTCCCTTTGAATTATTATTTTTTGCACATATATAAATTCCCGGAAAATACCATAGAATTTTTTGTATATCCATCGTAAAAAAATGTGATTAATTACCACTTGCTAGTGGCATCACTTGAGCAAATGCTATCAACTACAATAAGTATTAAAATAGACTCACCTCGTATATGGGCAATTTCTCTGAATTCCATTGAGCAATACGTTCGGAGCTTTTGTCAACAACCGTCACAGTAATATCGGGACATTTGAGAGCCATAACAGAACATGTGGGTCCGCCAACATAACCAGCTCCTATGCAACATACTTTCATAGCACTCATTTCTCTATTTTACTTTGATAAATTTTTTATGAATATTTTTCTTCTTATCTCAAGATTTCTCAGAAAACAGGAAGTTTATTATATTTTATATGCTTATGTTTTTGTACTAAAGTCTGAAAGGGATGTTGGCTACAAGAGCTAAGGGATAGGGTGGGGGTGTTGCAATAACAACGTCTTTATTCTTCCGAGTAATATATGCGAACAGTTTAACACTTGTTCTATTGTTGTTTTTTCAAATAACTCTCTTCAAACATTCTTATCGTACACGTATGATTTCACTTGAATTATTTATTCTACTTCACACGTAAAATTATAAAAAGAAATTAACTACTGCACAACAACAAAATGTAACACAAAAAAATATAAAAAGAGCTAAACTAAGTTGCCCATCTGCCTCCGCTTATAATTTTCTTACAAATGAATTCTTTTTGCAGAAATAATTGACATTTATAGAGAGAAATGAATGGCAATACCCCTGGAACGGTTGTACATTTTAGTACGTAAATTTAAATATCTTGGTCTTAAATTATATACAGTGGTGTAGGTTGAAATAGAGTCGCACCTAGTCAAAAAATTTATTGCAAGAAAAACTGCAAAAAAGTTATTATTCCATGGAGGAACACATGGACTTTACTTAATCAATGAGCTACACACGATTTTACTTTTAGACTCATTGAAAGGCACCTACAGTTTAACGTCGGCTCCGAGCGACAAATGCATTAGGGAAGTGTTTAATAGTGGTTAATACAGTTCTTAGCAAATGTTATGAGGTGATACTGCTGCAGAAATTTTTTTCAGATGGTTCAGCCTGGAATTATACCGAGGTACCATACTGCAGCGGCATACAAACAAATATATCAGTTTCTATAATTTTTGGCTTAGTACGTAGTAGGACAGCTATTATTTATAATTTTTGTTGTTTAAGAATTGTTATGTTTATCCATAGGCCGTCTTTATTACATGTATTCTTTTCTGTAAGAGTAATTTTAACTCTCGCTACAATTCCCCAAAAGAATTTACATATGTTTGGCGAATGTGGAGGCAATCTTAAAACTCTGACTAGGGTTTTTTTTAACCTCATCGATAAGTGTTTTTGGTCGTTATAATAGTGAAACATGCATAGAAGTGGGTGGTTCAATCAGAAGAAGATATTATAGTATGATTTAGAATATTTGTGCATAATGTAGCGTTAATTTTGCCCTCTACTATCAGTAACCCCTTACCAGAATGTTCCTGCCTTTAAAGTTTGTTGCTTTTGCGGGTTCATTGGTCGTAATATTTTCTAAGTGAAGTTCCCTAAGGTGTTTTTAGCTGTCCAATCTTTAAAAAATTGCATGTGGCTCCATATCATCGCACACCACTGTATATATGTATATAAAAAATTCCGTTACTTTTTTACATTCAAATTTAAATATGAATAAATTTACGGAATTTTGTGTTTTATATTTTGCATTTTAAGAAAAAAATTTTGCTACAAAAATAATTTAAATTTAAATTTAATGCTATGCGGTACATAACTTGAGCGCCGTCTAGTATCACGATAATTATTTTTTTTAATTTTCGTTGTATTTTTGGCTATATGGTAAAATGTCGCAAGATTGTGAATTCATCAATTCATTAAAATTGATCGCAATCCAAATAATATGTATTAAATGCTTAGCAGTGCCCAAAAACAAAAACTGAAAATAATCCCCCATATACTGCAAGCGCCAAAAGAAACTGTACAACCATATTCTCTAGAATTAAGATTTTATATCAGACATTTAAAATACGGTGAATTTAAACATTTTATATTTTTAAGAGTGTATTGAGGGGTTCACAAAATCCATAAAACGCAACAATGAAATTCTTACAACTTAAGCCATACAACGAAAACTAAAGGTACTATACTTTTTACGCGACAAAAAAAAAAAAAAGTAAATAAATAAATAAATAAAAACAAAAAATGGTACAAGACAAAAATCTACGGAATGAAGTAAAAGCGACTGGGTAGTGATACCATTTTTTAAAGATGCTGTCGAGTACAGTAAGAATATTATAAGCTAATAATTTAGCTTAATAATGTTAACCGATTTTAAGATGTTTAGAAGATATGGAAAGAAAAAGAATAAGCTAATAAATGGTATATAATTTACTTAAGTAAACTTGTGGAATCAAGGTACTTTGCTTAAGCAAGCTCATTTTTCATCCAATTTATTCCAAATTGTTCAAGTTAGAGATGCTATTTTATGTAGGTACCGTATTATACGTTCAGTTATGGATACAATGATACTTAGTTTTTTACTTTACTTAGTTTTAGGAGTGCTATCACAAGTGAATATCACAAGTGAGTACCAATTCGAAGGCGTGTTGTTAGGACACTCATAACCTTCACACCTTGGTGAGGAGTCGGAGACTATTTAAACTCCTGCCGTGATATGGGTCACGGCACCCAGTTGAGGAGATGTAACATCACGCCGAGCTCGCGCTCTGCCTGCGCTTTAGGTCTAAACCACAGTTACCATGAAGCTCCCACAAGGGGGCCTACCCAACAATCGGGCAGAGATCGGAATCGCTGAAGCTCTCGATTCCCGTGGCACCAGTGACACGTGACTGTAAATACAAACACGTACTGCCTCCTGTCTCGGCCCCTTCCACTACCACATTTGCCGTGGTAAGTTCACCATTGCCATTCCACCTCATTTGGCGTATCACTAAGGCTTCGATTCTGTACGCCAACATTTGATTTTCTAGTTGTGCAAGCTTTGATGCTTCACGAAGAGTTCGTACATCTCAAGTTAAGTAGACGATTAGTCTACTGTATCTCGTTCCAGGATGATGGGGCTGCCATTTTATCGCTACCTAGAAACGACGCCTCCATTGTATTGTATTGTATAGTGGTGAGGATCCTTGCTAAGTATGTTGGTGGTGAGGTTCCTTCTTAAGTGTTTTGGTGATGATCCTTACTTCAGTATTGCCGTTTTTCCCACGATTTTTTCCTGATAATTCTTGTGATGACTGTCATCCTTGCCAGAGGTAAAGCTAGGATGTCAGGGAGACTTCTTTTAAGTGTTTTGGTATGGAGGAGTTGAAGTCTCTTAATGAAATACTCGAAAACTGCAATTAAATTTTTCTCCTTCATATCCTCTGCTGGGGCTCGAACCTGCATTGTTTGAGTTGTCTGCCGGCACTCTAACCCCTACACTACAGCCACCCTACTTACGTAAAGTAGATGCCATTTGTGGAAGATTTAATCGGAAGTTTTTTGAATGGAATAAAAATATTCATCTCCAGACTTATTATATTAACAACTATTTCGGTTGTCGCCTAGCGTTATGAAGAATGGAGAACGGGAAAGAAGCAGAAATGGTAATATGATCAGAATTTCCAAGATGTGTAAGAACTTCAACAGCATACTTTTAGGGTGTGAAGTGAAGAAGAGGTCGAAAGCGTTATTTGGGTTCCCATCTACATACGATATACTTATTTGTAGGTTTATTTACTAATTGCGCAAAGTGGTAATGCACAGCAAATAGCTCCACGTATTGTCCTTCTGGAGTTGTGCGGCTTGAATGGAGTAGCCAAGACCAGTAACAATAATTTCACTGTTCGGATAATATGCAAGGATACTCAATATAGAGTCGGAAAGACAGTCGAAGTCAGATAACCTCTCTTCCCGCTTTTGGGCTTCTATACAGCAATCTGCAATGCAAAATATGTGCCCTGATTCTGAATTTAACTCAAAGACGGTTAAATTCTGCATCATACATATCAAGAGGTACATTGCGAGGCCACGACGAAAATTAAAAAGGGATAAATGGCGATACCAGGGGACATGAAAATCCTGTAGATCAGCATTTTCGGAAACCTGGGTTTCACATAAGACGAAAACAGCCGGCCGTGTAGACAAATCTGCACATATACAGAAAAGAAAGTCGCCCTTTGACCACGCACATTGCAGAAATCAACCCAAAATCATTCTGCCATTACGCACATTAATCAATAGAGAAAATTAAGTAAAAAAATAAAAAACCATAGGTAAACAAAAATCGAACTACCAGCCTTCGGATACAAACGTCAAGGAATAGGATAAGGTTATTTAAGAGATAAATAAAGGAAGAATTTGAAAAGTGAGACTTCAATTAAATTGAGGGTTTGTTATAATACAATGTTTATTCTATAATAAAAAATTGGTGTATAATAGTACTTTCCATACAAAATAGTGATTAACTATAGATTACATTTGTAGTATGTACAAATGCATATGAGGAACTATTTATTAACATTAAAGTTCACAAAGAAATTTGTATGAAATAATTTAGCGTTTATATATGATGTAATTTTCTATTTTATCGCTTATACATAAATTTTGTATACAGTGGTACTTTTTGGAACCTAAATTTTTTACATGTTAACAATTTTAATCATTTTTTCCTAATGTATCACTCGTGGTCCCAGGAATACGTATCATTAGCAGCTTACTTTAGTTTTGTAGTTATGTGCCACCCTGTCAATGCCATACTTATGTGTTTGCGTACTTGGCAGCATTGGCAAGTCGACCATCTTTACGTTACATTTGAGTTAACGGATATAAAAATTGAAAATATGAGACTAAGGGTGTTGTATAAGCGAATATTAAGTTGTTGTTTTAAGATAAACTGTATAAAAGTTATAGTGTAGTAAATAAAAAAAAACTGTAACAATAACAAAATGGAGTTTATTTTATTTTAACGCAATTTAAAGGAACTCGAACGTTTTAAAAAGATTAAAACATAACAATAGAGCAAAGAAAAAAAAATTACGACAGTAATTTAGCACAAATTAAAAAAAAAAACTTATTTTTAGCAAAAAACAAAAAAAACAGAAGTACTTATTTTATTTAAAACTGAGTACTTTGTGGGTTAACCTTCTCCTTGGCATATTGTCTTAAGTCCCACTCAACATTCCTTTGCTTACTAATCGTTTTGTATTTCTGCACATTAGTCACTAACATTTTTAGGCTTAACAACAGTAATGTATTTCCCTAAATTATTCCATATGTTCATTAAAGGACTGAGATCTAATGATTGAGCTGGGCAATTAAAAATGCCGATTCTATTTTGCTCTAACTAACAATTCACTGCACATGAAATGTATTTTGGATAATTACCATGCATAAAATACTATCTATCATAAGTAAAATGTTTTTCTCTGCAAATGGAGTCATTGTGTTCAAAAGTATTTCTTTATAAGCGTACTGATCCATTTGCGTATCTATTTTGATTATAGGATCAACACCGTGCCCAGAAAATGCGACCCAAACCATCCGGCACGATGTTTTATTGTCATGGATGTGTACCTGAGATCGTATTGCACATTTGCAAAACATTTCATTTTTCAATTTAAACAAAAGCATTTTTGAAGAATATTGACATTTGTAAAATGTGCTAAATTGCTGTCCAGTGCAGATAAGCTATTTTTTGTAAATAAATTAAAAAGAACTTACGCTCAGTATATGAGCACACTTTGGACAACACATGTTGGTTAATACTTTGCTCAATTTTGATTTCTAGAAAAATATATACGCTTTTCATTGCAGCCTACATGATATGTGCTAATCCAATGTCCACGACAGTATGTTCGTTTCTCTTGGTAACAATTAGTTTAAGAATTACAAAATATTAATTGTTAAAAATGTCACCTGTCTTATTATGTAAATTAGACCTATAGCAACTACAACATTATAGAAAATTTAAAAAGAAAAAAATTTGTTAGCGTTAATAATTGTTACCGTTAGCAACCCTAAATAAAATAGAAACTTTTAAAACTAATATTGAAAACCAATTTAGTTTCAACATTTTTTCATAGCATAAACACTGACAACTGATATAATAGTTTTCTCTTTTTTTTTCTAAACAAAAATATATATTTTTTGAAATAATTCAGGGGCGAACTTAAATAAAAATGAGTGACACTGAGATACAAGTTAAACGTTTACAAGCGAGAGCCATTTTTGGCATAAATGGAAAAGTTGCACTGGGTTTACATTTGCATCCAGATGGTGAACATATTGTATTTCCTCTAGGGCAAAAAATTGGCATTTGCAATACCAAAACTAATAAACAAGTTTTTGTAAGTGGTCATACCAATAATATATCGTGTTTGGATTTGAGCAGAAGGTAACAAAAATTAAAACTGTTCTTCAAGTACATCATAAGTTAAGCTGTTTTTTTTTTTTAAATAATTTTATTTACATTTTATTTTAAGTGGTCGTTATATGGGATCTGGTCAAATAAACCATATGGGTTTTCCCAGTTTTGTGATTTTATACGATTTTGCTAGCAGAAATGAACTTGGTCGTCACGATTTACATAAGGTACATATGTATATATTTAGAAGGCAGTTTCTTCCTTCTGCAGTATTTATTAGATGATAAATACAATATTACAGGTTCGTGCTCAATCAATCTGTTTTACAGCCGAAGATAAGTATATGGTGTCTGTTGGTGGCCGTGACGATGGCAGTGTAATTGTTTTCGATATAGAAAATTTGTAAGA
Organism: Wohlfahrtia magnifica; assembly: GCA_023159175.1. Lineage (NCBI taxonomy): Eukaryota > Metazoa > Arthropoda > Insecta > Diptera > Sarcophagidae > Wohlfahrtia > Wohlfahrtia magnifica. Next base: position 2,170,725 of record JAKWBJ010000216.1, on the reverse strand, counting down.
TTTTCAAATATTTTTTCTTTTAACAAAAAAAAAAAAAAACTTTGTTTGTAGATCACCGATTTGCAGATGTGTGGCTTCACGTTCGATTAATGGAAATCCTTTGGCTGTAAGAGCTCTGAATAAGAATCCGAATTTCTTCTTAACAGTTGGAGACTGTAAGCATATAAATTATTAGAAAGTAAAAAAGTAATTTTTGTTGCATGTACTTTTTGTATATAAGGGGTGTTTTTTATAGAGGTTTAGAACTTTAAGTTGCAATAAAACAACGATGGATTATTCGATTGACATGAATTTTATTTATCCGAAAGATAATCTTGTGGCATTACATCTTAAATATGATTTCTGGCATATGACCGTCACGGCTGGCGCGGATGTAGTTCAATCTGGACGTCCAATTTTCGATGACTTTTTCCAACATTTGTGGCCGTATATCGGCAATAACACGGCGAATGTTGTTTGTGGCTTTACCGCATAGACCAATGACTTTACATAGACCCACAGAAAGAAGTCTGGCGGTGTTAAATCACAAGATCTTGGAGGCCAATTCACAGGTCCAAAACGTGAAGTTAGGCGGTCACCAAACGTGTCGTTCAATAAATCTATTGTGGCACGAGCTGTGTGAAATCATCGTTTTTGAAAAAGTACGGACCAATGATTCCACCAGCCCATAAAGCGCACCAAACAGTCGGTTTTTCTGGATGCAACGGTGTTTCCACATACACTTGAGGATTACCTTCACTCCAAATGCGCCAGTTTTGTTTGTTGACGTAGCCATTCAACCAGAAGTGCGCTTCATCGCTAAACAAAATTCGCTTATGAAAATCGGGAACAACGGTAATCTCGTTTTGGGCCCATTCGACGAATCTACACCGGGCGTGAGTCTATTTATGATGAATTGCCAAACCAAACTGAGAATAAATCACTAGACAGCTGTTAAATCGGTCGCCATCTTGAAAAGTAATGCCAACTTAAAGTTCTATACCTCTATAAAAAACACGCTAAGTATATTTTTACGAGGCTTGTTAAGCAAATTAAGTGAGTTTCTTTCCCTTGTTTTAAGTCGTGATTGGTTTCGAAAAATGGCGACACAAATCGCATTTAATTAAAAAGGGATAAGTGTATGTCGAAAAAAATTTTGTCACTCGTTATTAGAGTACTCGAGTGCTCGAATTGAATTCGTTCGTAAAGAATGACTGCTTGTTAGGGCCGAATCTTAAAATAATTTAAAAAACGGCTCGTGAGATGAATCAAAACCAAAAGAAATTCAAAATAAAAAATAAAAGCATCAAATCGAGTTTAAAACGAGCAATTCTTTTTAGTAAATGCTGTTTGTGTAATATAAAACATGTATATGTGTGATACTTATTGGTCGCTGCCAGTGTGAAAATGATGTAAAGCTAAATAAAGCGCGTTCAAAAAAAGCTAAAAAAGCTAAAAAGAATAAAAAAAAATATTAGATCTGGTTAATATATCACTATATAAAAAGTTTTTCTTTAAATCTAAAATAAAAACAATTGTTTAAGTGATAAATTAGATATCACTTTTAAACATATTTGATCAGCATTAAAGTTAAAATATTTATTGAATTAAAATAAGATACATAAATGTACATAATTTTCAGTTTAATACATTTTTCAAATTCGTATATATAAGTTTGTTTGTTTGTTTGGCAATCACTCTTAAATGACTAAACCAATTTTGCTGAAATTTTAAAGACAGAAGAAGATACAGCTAATGAAATGCTATTTGCAAAATTGAACTCATAACTGGCCAAATAAGTCACATGAGTTGTCACTTAATATCAACAATTTATTAAATTTGAAAACCTAAAAATATGCAAATAAAACTAAGAAATAGTTTTGTTAATTCAGTTCGTTTATGAGCCAATCACGCGTAAAGGACTAAACCGATTTTGTTGAAATTTAAAGTACAAATACATAGATCCAACTTACAAAAATTTTAAATGCAGTACGGGATTTATTTTTTATTTTTATTAGACATCGAAGACGTCTAAACTAGTAGCATTTTGTCTGAAATGGCATGAATTTTTTTCTTTTAAAAGCAATTTTTTATTGGCAACAGTCATCATCTACTTCAAACGTTCTTACAAAAATAAATATGTGACCCAAAGAATGATAGGATCGGGATAAAAGTGATTGTTCTCCTCGTTTATAATATATGTATGTATATAGATTTTCGGGCAACACCAGATAAGTATAGGTACATAGTTTTAAACGAAGTTGTAGGAAATTTCTTGGTAAATTTTGATTTTAATAGTCAATTTTATTATTAGCCATTGGCTAATATCTTATCTTATATTTATGGGAGTTGTGCAGAACTTGAAAAAAGTGAGAATCCGGTCTCAAATGCCCATGAAGTGAAAGTTCCTAGCCAATTTTCAGCGAATCAAAAATGTCCATTGGCATAGTAATAATCTAACCCTTATTAAGATTTTTTTTTAATATTCTCATTATTTTCCCTTTTTTCATCCCCCATACTGATTCACTTAAAAAAATATATAACTATTTACACTTTCGACAATTTAAAGAATCCATTGACCAGAAATGTAAATTGAAATGTCATCTTCTAAACAATTGCTCCATTTGCACAATCGAAATGTTTGTCCGATTTATTGGAAAAATTTTGTGTGAATCATAAATGCAGCACTGGCAATTAAGTTCACAATAGCAAAAAACAAAACTAAAAAAAGTAAATTTTATAACTAAGGTACCAACACAAATCTATAATCACATTAATTACTTGTTTATTTACTTATAGCATTTTCTTTTCTGACAAAAAAATATTGCATTAAAAAATATCAGGGCAACAAAAAGCAATATTTTCAACTTTTCTGTCAAATTCATATGAAAAATAATATGAATTTACTAATTAATACGAGTATAAGCATGTAAGCAATGCAAAAACTATTGTTTCTGTGATGCTACAATTTTACTGTGTTTCGATGTTAGACTTTACAATGTTTGTAAATATTATTCTTGCTCTATTGTCCTTTTTTGTTGATATATCAGAAAAGGCTAAAAAAGCTAAATGAGTTTTTGAAAAAAACTAAAAATAAAGCTAAAAGCTAAACGAAAAATTTCGAAGTTAAAACGAACATAAAAAAGCTAAATTTAGTTAAAAAAAGCTAATATGGTCACACTGGTCGCTGCACACAAAATATACACACATACGAAAGCATGGTATTCCGCTTTTAATCTTATACAAACAATATGCATTGAAATGATTTACTCGTTTTCAGTTTATTCTTATTTATTCTTTATTCGTTCGCAGTATAAAATTTAAAAAATTTTAATATTGTGCTTACGAGTCGAGCAAAAAATATTTTGAGCAAAAAATATGATTCGTGCTCACTAATGAAAAACTAAAATTCACGAGCACGAGTCAAAGAACGAGCGAACCAAAGAAAATTCTGCTCACGAGCCGAGTTTTTACGTACCATGCTAGTTATGAGATAATTTGTGCAATTTTTTTACTTATGTAGTTACTTGATATTTACACTTGTTTATAAACAAAAATGCCGAAACGAGACAACAACTACGACAAATGCAATAGGGTAGAAATTGTATTTGGGATAACAATGAAGATGTTTTTAGACAAATAATTTCACATAATTTCAGTTTTACAGGAAACGCTAAAAACATAACAGAAACTGTAGTTTTCAAAATGTAACTCTTTTTTAAATGTAGGTTTGCACGAAAAACAAACACAAATTTGGTGTTCAAATTAATTTATACATTTTTATATACATACATACATAATATGTACACATTTGATATAACAAAGCGAGATAGAGCTTTTTGTTGTCGATTTTCTGAGCTGTTGTTGATTTTCTGATAAATGGAAGTTAGGCCTTTTTGTATAACGTTCAAAATATATTTTGTATATTAATACAAAATTCTTCATTAAATTTATTAAATAAGCCAAAAAACAAAATGGCACAAAATAATAATAATAATAATAATAATAATAATAATAATAATAATAATAATAATAATAATAATAATAATAATAATAATAATAATAATAATAATAATAATAATAATAATAATAATAATAATAATAATAATAATAATAATAATAATAATAATAATAATAATAATAATAATAATAATAATAATAATAATAATAATAATAATAATAATAATAATAATAATAATAATAATAATAATAATAATAATAATAATAATAATAATAATAATAATAATAATAATAATAATAATAATAATAATAATAATAATAATAATAATAATAATAATAATAATAATAATAATAATAATAATAATAATAATAATAATAATAATAATAATAATAATAATAATAATAATAATAATAATAATAATAATAATAATAATAATAATAATAATAATAATAATAATAATAATAATAATAATAATAATAATAATAATAATAATAATAATAATAATAATAATAATAATAATAATAATAATAATAATAATAATAATAATAATAATAATAATAATAATAATAATAATAATAATAATAATAATAATAATAATAATAATAATAATAATAATAATAATAATAATAATAATAATAATAATAATAATAATAATAATAATAATAATAATAATAATAATAATAATAATAATAATAATAATAATAATAATAATAATAATAATAATAATAATAATAATAATAATAATAATAATAATAATAATAATAATAATAATAATAATAATAATAATAATAATAATAATAATAATAATAATAATAATAATAATAATAATAATAATAATAATAATAATAATAATAATAATAATAATAATAATAATAATAATAATAATAATAATAATAATAATAATAATAATAATAATAATAATAATAATAATAATAATAATAATAATAATAATAATAATAATAATAATAATAATAATAATAATAATAATAATAATAATAATAATAATAATAATAATAATAATAATAATAATAATAATAATAATAATAATAATAATAATAATAATAATAATAATAATAATAATAATAATAATAATAATAATAATAATAATAATAATAATAATAATAATAATAATAATAATAATAATAATAATAATAATAATAATAATAATAATAATAATAATAATAATAATAATAATAATAATAATAATAATAATAATAATAATAATAATAATAATAATAATAATAATAATAATAATAATAATAATAATAATAATAATAATAATAATAATAATAATAATAATAATAATAATAATAATAATAATAATAATAATAATAATAATAATAATAATAATAATAATAATAATAATAATAATAATAATAATAATAATAATAATAATAATAATAATAATAATAATAATAATAATAATAATAATAATAATAATAATAATAATAATAATAATAATAATAATAATAATAATAATAATAATAATAATAATAATAATAATAATAATAATAATAATAATAATAATAATAATAATAATAATAATAATAATAATAATAATAATAATAATAATAATAATAATAATAATAATAATAATAATAATAATAATAATAATAATAATAATAATAATAATAATAATAATAATAATAATAATAATAATAATAATAATAATAATAATAATAATAATAATAATAATAATAATAATAATAATAATAATAATAATAATAATAATAATAATAATAATAATAATAATAATAATAATAATAATAATAATAATAATAATAATAATAATAATAATAATAATAATAATAATAATAATAATAATAATAATAATAATAATAATAATAATAATAATAATAATAATAATAATAATAATAATAATAATAATAATAATAATAATAATAATAATAATAATAATAATAATAATAATAATAATAATAATAATAATAATAATAATAATAATAATAATAATAATAATAATAATAATAATAATAATAATAATAATAATAATAATAATAATAATAATAATAATAATAATAATAATAATAATAATAATAATAATAATAATAATAATAATAATAATAATAATAATAATAATAATAATAATAATAATAATAATAATAATAATAATAATAATAATAATAATAATAATAATAATAATAATAATAATAATAATAATAATAATAATAATAATAATAATAATAATAATAATAATAATAATAATAATAATAATAATAATAATAATAATAATAATAATAATAATAATAATAATAATAATAATAATAATAATAATAATAATAATAATAATAATAATAATAATAATAATAATAATAATAATAATAATAATAATAATAATAATAATAATAATAATAATAATAATAATAATAATAATAATAATAATAATAATAATAATAATAATAATAATAATAATAATAATAATAATAATAATAATAATAATAATAATAATAATAATAATAATAATAATAATAATAATAATAATAATAATAATAATAATAATAATAATAATAATAATAATAATAATAATAATAATAATAATAATAATAATAATAATAATAATAATAATAATAATAATAATAATAATAATAATAATAATAATAATAATAATAATAATAATAATAATAATAATAATAATAATAATAATAATAATAATAATAATAATAATAATAATAATAATAATAATAATAATAATAATAATAATAATAATAATAATAATAATAATAATAATAATAATAATAATAATAATAATAATAATAATAATAATAATAATAATAATAATAATAATAATAATAATAATAATAATAATAATAATAATAATAATAATAATAATAATAATAATAATAATAATAATAATAATAATAATAATAATAATAATAATAATAATAATAATAATAATAATAATAATAATAATAATAATAATAATAATAATAATAATAATAATAATAATAATAATAATAATAATAATAATAATAATAATAATAATAATAATAATAATAATAATAATAATAATAATAATAATAATAATAATAATAATAATAATAATAATAATAATAATAATAATAATAATAATAATAATAATAATAATAATAATAATAATAATAATAATAATAATAATAATAATAATAATAATAATAATAATAATAATAATAATAATAATAATAATAATAATAATAATAATAATAATAATAATAATAAAAATAATAATAAAAAGCTGTTCACATTTGTATGGCAAAGTATCATAAAAACTGTATCAATTTATTGGAAGAAACTTCTTCAAATTTTTCAAAATTTCAAAAAACTCAATTCTGCTTCAGCTACAAAAAATCTTTATATATATATATATATATATATATATATATATATATATATATATATATATATATATATATATATATATAAAACTGTAGATCCCTTTCAATGAGTCTAAAAATAGAATCAGGTGCAGCTCATTGACTAAAAGAAGAAGAACATGGTGACTTCTTTTAGTCAATGAGCTGCACCTGATTCTATTTTTAGACTCATTGAAAGGGATCTACAGTTTTACTCCGAACAGTTTGCTCCGAACGGCAAATGCATTAGAGAAATTTTGAATAGTAGTAATACTCATAACCAGTTATTAGCTAATGTTATGAGGTGATACCGCTGTTGAAAAACTTATTTTTTCAGATGGTCTGGCCTGGTATTTGTTTGAGATGTCCGTAAGACACTCGCAGTAAATTTCCCGGAAGCATTATGGTATGTGGAAGGAAACCTTTGTTTTATAGAATCAACAGTAAATGCTTCGAATATTTTAGAAAACAATTTGTTGCCATCTGTAACAAGTTTAGTTTACTTTCGACGAATACTTTCAGCATGATGGAGCTCCAGCTCACACAGCTAAAACCGCAAAAAAATTGATTTTCAGGGCAACAATATCAATGTTTTGGAGCTGCCATCGTCTAGTCTAGTCTATGGTTGGTAGGCGGGTGTCTTACCTACCATACCACAGCGGTACTTTACTAGTACTTTTTTACGACGGAGTTCATGTTAGCAAATTGTATCGGTAGGTTAAAATTCATAGCCGGAACAATGAATCCGCATATGTATCTTGATATTCTGAAGGAGGAATTTCTTCCAAGCACCAAAAAGTTGTATCAGAATAGTATATATACCCATATGCATAACATGAACCTCAAGCGTTCTTCTATGTTGGTACGATTATGGTTGCCATACAACCTCAAATCATAGTTAGATTAGCCACTTCAATCTACCAAACTTAAGTTTACTGATCACCTTAAGTAAATTTTAACGGAAGATTTAGTGAATGTTTCACCAGAATTAGCCAAAAAACTGATGGACAACAACAAATAGTAAGCAGAAGAAAAAATATCGAAGGAGGAGAGAGAAAATAACAAAGCATTTGTTTAATTAAAGTAATTGCTCTCTTTCAAGCTCTTGTACTTCATTAATAAGTTGCCAGACAAGAGGGATTTGTTACTATGTTAAGAATTTTGTATTTGAATGCGAGAAAATTATTGTGGGAAGGAATTATGTAATTTTTTTCTAAATTATTTGTAATAATGGACTTGTGATTATTTGTTTGCTTATGCATATTTAAAAGAAGTCTAACGCTTACAGAGCAGATATTTTGAAATGTGTAACCGTATTATTATTGATGGAAAAATTTAAAAATGAAAATCACTTCTAAACACTGGTTAATCTAAGCTTTGTCCACATAACTCGAGCTAGCCTCCATATTATTTCTTTTTTAAATACACATTTTAAGCGATCGAATGTTTTTCGGAATTGGACTAAAGTGTGACGCCTAATGCCTAATGAACTAAGTTAGTTTGAAATGATAAAAAGAGGTTGCATCAGTTATTACAAAATTCATAACGCATTGCTTAATACAGTTTTATGAGCTAAAGCATTAAAAGTATTAAACTTTTTGAATTTTTTTACTTATTCTGTATGTTGTTGTAAAACTATATTTTTATTATTATTTTTTTTTATTAAATATTTTAACAAGAAAATAAAAACATGGAGTGTTTTGGTCATACATATCGCACACTAAATCAAGAACAGTCACAACTCAAAATTTATCAAAATCGATTTTTTTCTATAAATTGATTCACCGATCAAATCTCTAGCGTCTGTTTTTATTAGAGTATCCAAGAATTTGTTGGTCATTATTTGATCGAATAATGAAAATAGCCAATTTCAAGTAACAAATAACTCGAACAATTTGTGTCAATTAATCGAGCAATTTATGTATGTAAAATTTGGGGTGTAAAACAGCAAATGTTTATGATTATTTAGTTTCACGCTTATATTATCTGTTAAAATTTTATTAAAAAATGAGACATGTATAAATATCCCTTGATATATTGAGTGCCCTTAAATAGTAAGCCGAAAAGACTTTTCGACACCAGAAATTATTAACCGCCTTAAATATGTTTATTAGATTGACTTTAATGTGCAGCAAGGAAAGCTTTTTTCTAACCGAGTAGTTTCTAGGTACTGGCAAATAAAGCTCTTACAAAATACGCTGTAAAATATTAATCACTGGATGAAATATTAGGACGTTGTAATGTCGATGAAGAAATGTCCGAACGGAGAAGAATTTTATTTTAATAACAGAACGGTTAACCGGTTATTAGGTAAATTTTTAACCAAAAGCCGGTTTTTAAAAAATTTAAATTTTTCGAATTATTCAGAAACCGGTTTTTGAATAAAGTCGACTAATCGATCTTCCTAGTTAGAACGACCACATGTTTCATGTGTCGAAAGGAGCATTTAAGTATTAAGACAGAGCAAGAAATACTTCACTCCATCTGATTTCTTTAATATATAAAAGACCTATATGCGACCCATAATGGTATACAACTCTCATATATGGGCCAGTACTTTAAAGGTATTTATTAATGACGATAGATTGGTCAAGCCTGTCGATTCGTTAGAACATCGTCGCAACGTGGGTATGTATCATTGTTCTATCGGTATTATAACGGAAAGATGAAATAAGGGAATAAATTCCTAATAATCACATATTTTCACGTAAAACGTATCCCTTTGTAGTTGATGTCCAATTAATCGCACAAAGCATTATAGAGAGAATTCGTTTCTTTGCCGCACCGTTCGTCTATGGAATGATCTTACCTCGAAAGCTTACCCCGCCACTTACGACATTAATAAATTTAATTCAAACATCTATACTGGATTCTATCCTCCTTCCCGTAACCTATTTTCTTAAATGCAAAAAAGAAAAAAAACCATAAAAACATGTTTGTTTTTTTCCACCATTAGATTAAATGTTTTGGATAATTTTTTAATTGTTCGAGTTATTCGAGTTATTCGAGTTATTTAAGCAATTTGAAAACCTTACCCGATTAATCAAGGAATTTTAGAAGTTTAATTTCAATTAATTTCTTACTCGAACAAAAGTAAAAGTCGAATAATTGGATACTCTAGTTTTCATGTTACGTGTGTCGCTTGTACATTATTAACTAAAGAATATTATTTTTAGTTGTGATATGACAGTGAAATTTTTTGAGATTATCCGGTACTTTTCTTTCAGATATGTAAATATATAGTATTATTTCGAGTTGTGACACCATTATGGAAAAAAAATTAAGACTTAATAAACACTTATATACAGTTAAAGATGCACAATACGATATAATACCCATGGCATAGTGTACATGTACATATGAATGTAAAATTTTAATCCATAAAATTATTAATGTCCAGCTACTATCTATCATACAAATCAAAGCGTCAGGAGAGAAATTACATATTGACAATGCTCTTGTTTCTTAGGTCATCTACGAGTGTGGTGCATTCAACGCGAAATGAAAAAGCTAAATGTGCATGATATTTATGTGGGAAAGCAAAAAAGGCTTTACCGTTCCGTTTGCATTGATAGCAGTGATCTGTTTGCTTATGTTAGCACCCAAAGCGGAGATGTTGTTAAAATCACATTAAATTGTTCTGAGACAGTGAATATAACGAATACGGCTGCAATGGTGGGTGTTTATGGAACTCAGAATACCCGTAAGCCCTTTGGTAAGGATTGTGATCGCTATATTAATGGTTTAAAAGTGGTACATATAGTGGGAGATGGTTTGCTTTTGATGGGTGCAGGAGATGGAACTGTGGAGTTAGTTGAGGAAAGAAAAGATGTAAAAGTTACTATATTTAAAAATTATCCAAATCCAACCTGGCCCATGTTGAGAACGGTAAGACTGTGTTTTTATACATACGTATACAATATGGTTTTAAAGTAATTGCATTTTTATTTGCATTGCATTGTTCTCCTCAGTTGAAGAGAACAAAAGTGAATGGATCAATTACCTCGCTGGTAGAAATCAATCCTATAGAATATTATATAGCTACTGAATCAAATGAGATATATTTGCTGGATATAAAACAATTCACTTTAAAACTTTTAAAGACATCTCACAATGGGGAAGTAAATAATATAGTTTTTCCAAAGTAAGTTTACAGGCACAAAAGCAGCGCGAATGCCGGCTTAAATGACATTTTTGATTTAATTTTTAGAAATTTGTCTTCGGTATTCGCTACAGCTGGCTATGAGACTATACGTATTTGGTCTACAAAACGTTTACAGGAGTTATTACGCATAATGGTATATAATTTTGAATGTGCTGACATTGAGTTCAGTTATGATGGCACAAGTATTGTATCAGCATGGAATGATGGTGTTATAAGGGCATTTACGCCTATTACTGGCAGACTTATATATGCTATACCTAATGCTCATAATAAAGGTATATTTCACTGATGTACATACATATATGAACATACATATGTACGTATTTAGAATAAAAAACATCATGTTTTTAGGTTGTAGTGCCTTGGCAATATCTTCGACTGGACGTGTTTTAGTTACTGGAGGCATTGAAGGACAAGTACGTGTTTGGAAAATTGAGAGATTTAATCAAAGTTTATTGGGAGTTCTAAAAGATCATTCGGGTCCTATATCTTCACTAGATTTCAATAAGTCCGATACAGAAGTTATATCGGCTAGCATTGATGGTTCCTGCGTTATTTGGGATATAAAGTAATAATTTTTATTAAATGTTTTTTTTCTTCATACACACCTATTTGTATATTTTAGTCGTTTAACGCGTAAAACTGTTATAGCTGCTAACACACAATTCATGACTGCTAAATATTTCCCCACTGGTGTACAGATCTTAACTTGTGGTACCGATGGACGTCTTGGTTATTGGAGCGTTTATAATGGTGGATTAATTCGAGAGCTACAAGGGTCGTTGAAATCATCCGTTAATTATGTAGCGATTAATGAGACTGGAGATTATTTTGTCTCTGTTGGTAGTGATAAGTTAGTTAAGGTAAGCTTAAAATATTTGTAAATTATATATAAAAAAGTGAAACAGAAATGATATCGAGAAGGTAATTTATTCAAAAGTCTAGAATTGCCGCAAGAACTTTTTTTTGAGTGAACTTTGTAAATCAAAGAGATATTTTTGAGTTTATGTATAGTGGCAATATACAGTTGTTTCTACTAATTATAAGTTAGAGCCCAAAAATTAACATATCGCACTTGTACCGCTAAAATGAATCAACTCAAAACTTGTCAATTTGAACTTTTTGCAAGAAAACAATAAAATGTATCTGTAAATATCTAATCTGTAAAAATCTTATATCATTTTCTCTACTCTTTCCCAAAAAAAAAAACAAATCAGCACTGGTACCCCTTTTTGTGCCCCTTTTTGTTTTTGACTTGACGCACTTTAGTGATAAAAGTGCAATACGTTTGCTCTGTGCTAGTTTTGCAGTGCAACACCTCTTAATAATTATGAAGTATCATTAATTTAACTTAAAAATTATGCAAAACGTATAAAAAGCTATTTGAATGGTACTTAAGTATCAGAAATTTAGACCAATTTAGACTATTTCGAATACGAGCACTAACTTTTAACTAACTAATTCACTAACTAATTCAGCGTCGCCGAATTAGCTTTACCAAAAGGATGCGCAGCTTATTAAAAAAAAATCTGTCATATACGAGCATAGTATTATTACGTGTTCGGCGGCAAAGTTTTTTTTGTCAAAGCGCCAAAGCGTCTGCAAATTCTATGTAGGGTGGCCGAAAAACCATTTTTGCTCCTGCATCTCTTGCCTTTAGATTTGTGCTTTAACAGGAGATTCAGGGTTAATGTTCCGGAGTGATTTGATCTGAACTAGAATATCGATGGCTCCAAAATGAACAATAGTGTTGGTGCTAGCTTACCTGGACCCAATGGGACTTGTTGATCCCACTGGGGTAGTTACTAATTGTTTTCCAGTCTGAAATCATATGTGCTAAAATCAACCTGGACAGTGGGCTCAAGGGTAGACTTACAAAATTTAGATGAAAATGTATAGGCACACATAGGGTTCATTCGTCGCAGTGACCTGCAGCTGTGCCCGGACTGTTTGATAATAATAATACATATAATCTACATATTGTTGGCTTAATATGGAAAGGTCGTATCTCGATTTTTTCAAAACTTGCGTGTTTAACTTTTTTTGGTAGTGTACCTCTCCAACATATTCCTCGAAGCCCAAAAGAAAAAGTCGTCTTTCAATAAAGATTGTGATCCAAGACAGATCTCTAAAATTGTCAAAGAATGTCTGTTGCAACAGAAATCTTAGTTAAGTTATTGGCCACCATTTAGCCATAATTCCAATCCAAGAAATGAATGGACAATAATAAAAAAAAAATGTTTGAAAAATAAAATTGAATTTTGAGAAACATGTTGGAGGTATAACAATATAATACGAATGGAACCAGATTTCTCCTACGATTTTGGATAATAAAAGTATTAAAAATATAAATTTCTCTCTATTTAAGGAAAAAGTGCAAAATTACGTGAATCCGGAAAATTGCCTCATTCTGATTCCAAATATTTGAGTATTTTGTCAATAATTTTCTGAAAGAACTTTACAATAAATAAATTTGCGTAGTTTTGTTTATTTGATTGCGTATTTAAATTTTTACAGCAACTTTTTAGTTCAACTTCAAAGCATTCACTAGTTTTGCACTCCACTGTGTGTTCCCTACCATTTTTGCTGGAGAGCATCATTTAACATATTAATACTTATTTCTTTTTATTAAAATATTAACTTTTTATTAAGTTACTTTAGGACTCGAAGAGTTAACAAAGTGCACTTTAACATCATGACGTTTAAAATACAGAGTAACATATTTATTTCCTAATCTTGCTCTTCACCACTCCGACTTGTTTCTTTGTTTTGTTGTTGTTCGATGGGATATATTATCGAGACTAATATGCAAACTTTGTATTTTTCTTGTTATTCTTTTTGGCATTTCAGCCAATTTTTAATTGTTCACTTATGTTTTAGAACTTCTATAATAATAATACTGCATTCACTAGCTTTATTAATTTAACTTTTTGGATTCGGATCGTTTTAATTTCAGCTTTGGGATTACAATAATGGTGTCGTTGTGGCTCTAGGTTCAGAGCATGCATCTGCTGTCAAAAGTGTAGCATATAGTCCATGCCGAAAATTTTTTGTTACTGGTAGTACTGGTGGCGCCATAATAATATGGGAAGCACCACAGGTAAAACCATTTTAATATGCTAACAAAATTTACATATTTTATATAGACATGTACGTATGTAAATTAACATACTGTTCTTCACATCGTAGGAATATTGGGGCAAAAATAATACCCCTCCTTACGAGTCAACTGAACTAAAATCTACAAAATCCGAACCGAAAATAGCAAACGGCACTCGCGGTCAAGAAAATATTGATAAACTTGTCGCTAGTACTCCTAAAAATAATGTCGCTACCATTGAGTGTCCACCAATAAATATCAAAAAGAAGCCAGAAGAGAAATGTAATTTTGTATCGGAAGTAAGAAAATGTTAATTTTTTCTTCTTTTTATTATTGTATACATTTTTCAAAAATAAATTTTATTTTGAACAAATCTCATGTAATGTCATTTATTCTTTTATTAGTTATTCTTTTCTTTTGCGGCCTGGACACGTTTTCCGATTTCTGCCTTTGCTCGCCTTTTGAGTTTTTCAATTTCGTCTTCTTCAGCTTCGCTAATTTTCTTTTTGTAACGTGGTCCTTCGCCTGGGCCCTCTCTATCTATACGTTCTTCCTCTTCATCAGGTATCAAGTTATATGGCCCATGAAACAATGTCCTTTTACCATCACCCCAGGGAAAGCGTTTACTTCGTATATACATATACTCATAGGGAATATAATCTGGTTCCGGTCTTTCTTCGCTGGTAGCGAAAACAAAAGCAGCAAATCCAATAACACAGGGAATTAAGCAATAGGAAATTTTTCTCCACTTATCAGCATTGGTTCTATGATATTCATATACGTCACATTTGTCGTAAATAGCATAACCACTGTGTGGACCTTTCTGTTTTGGTGGTGGTGGCGGCTTAGGTTGACCACAGGACTTACCTTTCTTTACTTTATTAACACCTTTTTTATTGCATCCTTTAGTTTTCTTAGGAGCACTAGCAGATGAAATATTCCTCTTTTGATTGATATCAATTACAACCAAACTTTTTTCAGGATGTGGCATATTACTTTCCAAAGCATTATTTACAGCATTTACAGCAGCCTCGTCTACTTTGGCACCAAAAGCATCTGGCAAAGTTATAACTGATTCTGGTGCTACTTTGGAACAAAATCTTAATCCAGTTCTTATAGTACAAAGCGCAGTAGGCAAAATGGACCTAATTTTCAACATTGCATTTGAAATTTTGTTCACACATAAAAAGCTTTTTGTAAAAAATTATTTATATTTACAATTTATTAAAATATGAGTGTTAACAATAGAATATCAAATTAAAAACTAATTTCAAAAGTTTGACAAGAAACTCTAAAAATTAGAGAAATATTTATAAAATAATTAATATGTTTCATTCGTTCATTCATTTATTTATTCATACGTTCTAGTAGAGCTACTTATACCTGTCGACTTATTTATTATCAGGCCTCATCTAATCTGTGGTCTTCAAACAGGTTATCGGTTTCACTCTCCATTACGTTTTCTACTTCTACTGCTTCTGAATCTGTATCATTCTCATTAATCATTTCATCGTCCCGCTGAGGACTTGGAGTATCACTTTCAGAATCCGTTTCATAAAATGCAGGCAACACTTTAATATCAAATGGGTCTTTGGTTGACGTCAAATGCATACGCGTTAACATGCTTATAGCTTCCGTGCTCGAGAATAAATAAACTGTGACAGCGATCAGTAGAGGCAATATGGACAATGATAAATTACGCCAAAATCTAGAAGGAGCAGCTGCAGGATAAAATAAAAAATATATATATTTAATGAGCAGTTTAACATCTTAGATGGGCAAATATGTATGTATGTTGGTTTCCACGGACATTTTGATATACAGTGACTCCAACGCATAATCGGACATGTATTTTTTCTCATAGATAGGTCCTCTAAAATTAAAAGAATATAATAAACTAGAGTAACCCCTTCCGCGTTGCTGGGAGCCTGCCTGTACTTGCTTTTTGACTGATGTGGATAGATAACAAAGTTTTAACTGTTACTGATGACTTTGAATTGACCGCCAAGTTATTTAGAAACTTCAACTCTAAACATTTTCAAGATATACAAATATCAATATCGACTTTGTATGGAGGTACCATGACTACTTATACAATTCCGCCTACTTTTTAACTGAGGATTTTTATTATCTAAGAAGTCAGTCATAACCGCCAAAAAGACGTAAGCGCCAAGATTATCGATTTTCGTTTTTTGATAAAAATCGATAGTATTCGATCATTCCCACCAGCATACAAAATTTTGTAGCTCTTAAATGTACCTTTGTGATTTTACAGCAAAAACAAAAATGTCTTATGTACTACTCTAGATCAAAAAATATTGAAAAAAACCTTCTCCTGAAAAATTTGTTTTTTGTCGCTTACGTCTTTTAGGCGGATATAGCTCGATATATAGATATATAGATTTTTTGCGGTCATATTTATACTTTCGGTACATATGTATATATTTTTACGAATAGGATTTTATCCAGTAATAACCTAAACTAAAAATAACTAATTTTTTTACGCTCTATACGTTGAGCGAACAAAACAACGAATCAATACTTAAAAAGCATTAACCGACCAATCAGTAATGAATTGAATTATTTAATCGATGACCTCCCCCTAGCGAATTCCACCTAAAGAGGTCCAATTACATAGGGCTTTAACAATTACGGATCAACTAAAGCTTGTGACACCTAATGTGATCGCTATCTTGATAGAATTCCCTGTTGATTACGATATCAATTTCCCCAAAGTAATAAGTAAATGTAACTATTTTACTAAAAATAAAATGCATTTTGCCAACTCGCCCACACCAGCACTCGATATGCAGCCCCAAACCATAACAGAGCTTTATTTATTAGGGAACTTATCTATGAGAAAAATTCTTGTCTGATTATGCGTTGGAGTCACTGTATGTACTACTCATATACTATAGAACAAGATTGTCTAAGAATATTAATGAATGGTTATGTATTCCATGTAATAATTATACTGACAATTAAAATTTTATGTTAGAAATCTCTTTTATAAAAATTCGTAATTGGCAATCACGTCGAAACTGAAAAACGCTTTTAATTGATTACACTATATGGAATATAGTTATTTTGATGCGCTGAATTCAAATTCGTTTTCAGTTTATTTCCATCACGCTCAAATTCATTTTTGTGACGCGGCAAATTTTTCGCCCAAAATATGGTAGTTATGTCAATATATTTCACCATAACTTGAAAACGACTTGATCGATTTTAAAGCAAGTACCAGTAAATGTTTAGAAACTAAATTTCCTATAAATCAATCACTTGGATAGCATTTTTTTCTATTTTCAACAGTTTCGAAGTTATTCATAACTTAGTTGCGAAAAAAACATTTTTTTTTCGAGTAAAATTAGAGAAATTTTTTTTTTAATCATGAAAAATTTTTCCGAATGAAAATTTTACATGTTAAAGCTTAAAATGTTTAGAATAAAATAAGCTATAAATCATGAAAATCGTTTGCCTATTGCTGATTTTATTCAAGATTAAATGCAGGTATCTAACATTAACCAAAATTAGTGAACAAATTTTTTCTTGCAAAATTAGTGGATATTTTTTTTCTTTTATTTCTAAAAAGTTATAAAAAATTCTTAATAAATATAATATTATATAATATATATAATATATAATATAAATATTAAGCATTTAAATAAAAGCCAGATATGTTGGAAGTAAAACAACCCAAAAATGCAGGTACAAACTTAGACAAAAAATATGTAATACATGATTAGGCATTAGATCAAGTTCAGAAACTGCCATTCTAACCGTTCTCTAGATATACAAAAATCAATGTTAACTTTATATTGGAGTTGCCACAGTCACTTATTCAATTTCGCCAATATTTCGACTGATGATGTGTATTGGTTACGAAGTTATTTAAACTAAATTAAGAAACTTCCACTATTACCGTTCAAAAGATATACAA
Organism: Wohlfahrtia magnifica; assembly: GCA_023159175.1. Taxonomy (NCBI): domain Eukaryota; kingdom Metazoa; phylum Arthropoda; class Insecta; order Diptera; family Sarcophagidae; genus Wohlfahrtia; species Wohlfahrtia magnifica. The sequence goes on along the minus strand of JAKWBJ010000216.1, from coordinate 2,152,233 downwards.
AAATCAATATTTAGTTTGTATTGACGGTGCCACTCTCACTTTTTCTATTCTGCACACTTTTCGGAAACTTTCCCTATTACCGATTTCTATATATACAAAAATCAATATTTACTTTGTATGGGAGGTGCCACTTATCCATTTCCGCCCTTTTTTGATAGATGATTTGTATTGTCCACAAACTTATTTGGGCTAAATCTAAAAACTCGTACTATTACCGTTTTAAAGATATAGACATACAAATTACAAATTTTATATTGGCATGTTCCCAGTTGAACGTAAACCTATCAGTAAAGGTACACTTTTCCAACGCATGTATTTGTTTATAACTCAATTTAGTGGTTCTCGAGTTATAAAATAACGAACATGCAATTAAATGTTATAATTTTTGGGGTATTTGTTCGGTTGCACCTAGAATCCCAACTCTGATTAAAAAAAGATTCAAAAACCTTCCCAGGGATATATCTAATAATTTCCAAAATTTTCTCGGCGATTGGATCATTTATATAGGATCCGCCATCTAACGTTTTTTTTTCAACTAGTGCTTATTTCGTGAATGGTAACACTTAGCTCATGTCTAATTTGACATATAATTAGTTTTATCCTTTCGCTGAACGAATATGGTTGTGTATACGCTTGAACAACGCTGGGAAATATTGCGACATTACTTTGAAAATCTTGGTAATGTTGCAGAAGCAAAACTCATCTTTTCAGATGAAACTCATTTTGATCTTGGCGGGTATGTAAACAAGCAAAATTGTCGCATTTGGGGCGCAAAAAACTTGCACGCATACATTGAAAAGCCGATACACCCAAGACGAGTCACTGTTTGGTGTGTATTTTGGTCCAGAGGCATAATTGGGCCATTTGGGCCATGAGCAAGAAGTGGCCGTTACAGTCAATGGCGATCGTTATCGGGCCATGTTGAACGAATTTTTGTTCACAAAAATTGAAGAGGAGGATATTAGCAACATTTGGTTTCAACAGGACGGCGCTACGTGCCACACAGCCGAAGCTACACTCGATGTTTTGCGCCCTGTTTTTGAAGATCGCATTATCAGCCGCGGAGCTGATGTCGTTTAGCCATCTCGGAGCTGCGATTTGACACCGTTGGACTATTATTTGTGGGGTGCCGTCAAAGATAAGTGTTACGCCAACAAGCCAGAGACAATTGACGCTTTAAAGGACAATATTCGTGAAGCCATTGGTGAAATACAGCTGCACACAATCGATAATGTGCTTAAAAATTGGACCGATCGTGTAGGCTGCTGTATGGCCAGCCGAGACAGCCATTTGAATGAAATTATTTTCCATTATTAACCGGAAGGATTGTACTTTCAAATAAAAAAAAGAAATTTGAGAAAATATTCAGTAGTTTCTTTTATAGCATTATATACAAATATATATATATATATATATATATATATATATATATATATATATATACATATATATATATATATATATGATAGGAAACCAACTAAGATTCCAATTGGAGAGGCTCCAATTCCTAGCAACACATTGACATTTTTTATGCCCAAAATTTGAAATTCCTTACATGTATTGACGCTTATTCAAAATTTCTCGTAATAAAGCAAATAGAAGACAAAACAAATTTAAGCAAAAAAATATTGGATATATTGCAGACCTTTCCTGCTGCAAGGAAATAACGTTAGACAATGAACCAGGCTTTAAGACACCTACATTCCAATCCTTAATGCAAAGATTAAGAATTCAATTATATTTTACTGATCCTGGGCATAGTACTACTAATGGTCAAGGGGAAAGAGCACACTCAACCCTGATCGAAATAGCAAGATGTTTAAAAGAAGAATATCATCTTTTAGACACTGTTGAGATCTTTCATAGAGCAGCTCAACAGTATAATCTCACCATACATTCTGTTACAAATGAGAAACCATTTGAAGTATTTCACAACAAAGTTAATCATGAAAACCTGCGTAATAAATTATTGGAAGCTCAGACTAGAATGCTACAAAGAAATAACCCTACTCAGATCAGAACATTTGAGGAAAATGAGGAAGTTTATGAAAAATTAATAGGACAAAGGGATAAATTACCTCCACGTTACAGAGAACAGAAAATAAAGGAAGATTTAGGAAATAAGGTTAAAGTTTATAGTAGAAATAGAAATATTCATAAGGAAAATATAAAAAATTAATTTTATCTTACAGTAAATGTTAAAATTGCTTATTTTACTGGACACACTCACAAG